>VXAV01008947.1:11220-31448 GCA_013399715.1 Alectura lathami | reverse complement strand
ATAGTTTACCACATCTAAATACATCTTTTTCTTTATCTTTCTCTGGTAAATGTGTTTTTTCAGTGAGGAATAAAATGGGACTTATTTGAGAAGATCCATTTCCTATATTAGCAACAACTGAACTAAATTAACATCCTTCAATCTGTTTATCGAATGATTCTTGCAACACACTTTCATTATTTGAGTGGATGTCCCTTTATTGTTTTTCCTTTTTCTTTTTTTCCTTTAAAATCAGCATAACTTTAGCAGCCTTCCCCTTTTTTAAAGTTTTCATACCACTTTTTTATGTGTTAGGTGCCAGTTTCTCCAGCTGTATGATTTAAAAATCTTTTTCTTAATTAACTTCATGTAGCACTGTCCCCAATTATTACCAAAATTCATATGATTGTGTGATACAATCAAATCATCCATAATCATAAATACTTACTGAGCAGATCACTGTTTTTAAAAAAGTATTATCTATTTTCCCATTCCAGTTTAACAAATATTGAATTTCTTTTCCTTGAATGTTGTAAACTCCCTACTTATCTATGGAGTGTTAGATGAAATCTTTACCTCTCTTACTCACTTCCTTTACTGCAGAACTTCTCATCTGTACCAGCAGCCATTTGGCAATAGACTTCTTCTTTGATATATATATCCTGTTGATTATACGTTAAATCATGATATGTTATACGATATTGCTTTTGAACTTCCAATTTGGTTCACAACTGACCAGAGGCGGCTTATCAAGTTTCTTGATTTTGTGTGAGAAGAGGTTGACTTAAAAACGTCTTGCAGGTGCTTTCAGCAGGCACTTTTCTTTTACATTGTTCACTTTCTGAATGTGGAAAAGAAAACTATGAAATTTTAGCTGATTTTATTTTCAGAGAAGATAGTATGAGCTGATGGACTGATTAAATAGCTAAAAGGCAAAAGAGTCTGTGAAACAGCTAGAGAAAGTCTCCCCAGGAATGCATAGGGCAGATCTCTTTTCCTTCTGTACAAATGTTGATCTCAAGAAGCTGCTCTAAGAAGTTGCTCTGGCTGAAAGTCTACAGCTGGACATTACACAGTATTTAAGTATGTAAATGGTAATTTAAAGACAGAGAAAAATGAAATTACTAACCAAATTTATGAACTCTCTACCTCAGTTGATGGAGATTTTAAAAATTGTATTATGGATTAATGAAACTTAAATGAAGGTGAGTAATGTAGATACACATTCTTTAAAATAGAGATTTTCCAGACTAAATGGAAGTCTTTGAATAGAAAATAAATGAAACAGCAGAGACTGTAATTAGATGGATTAGAAAATGGAAGAAGGAAAAGATATCTTTTATCCTGACTCGCCTCAAGGGGAGAAGAAAATAAGAACAGAAAAATTAGGAGATACCTCCTTAAAGAAGTGTTTATAGAAATCTTTTGGATGCATCTTTTGTCATGCAAAGGACAGAGAGCAGAGCACCTGGTGGCCTCCACAAAGCAGTCATTATAAAGTTCCTTAATTACAGTAATACAGATAAGCTGTTACAGCTGGCTAGACTGAATAAAAGTCTGATTTATAATTCAGAAAAGTATTGCTATTCCTTGATTGCAGTATGAAAATACAAAGGAAGCAGAACCCATAGATACCGAGAGGAAGCTTTGGGATTATAAAATTGAGTGCTTGCTTTATCCTGCTGAACTTGAAACTGATGTGGGTGAAACCAGACTCTTTCTTCTATAGTACAGAATGATCATCAGCTTTGATTTACACTAGTGAGGAAAAAGGGTACAGATGTACAGAAGTAATACCCTGAATGTCCCAGTGTACATGTTTAATAGTCCTCACAGGAGCGAAGAGTCCACAAGGGCCATTCTCAGGATTACTTCTGGGTTCTATCCTCAAAGCAGGACAGAACAGCAACTAATCCTCATGTGTTCTGTCCTGAAGTTTTAAAATCATTCAAGGCCAGGCTGGATGGGTTCCTGGGCATTTTGATCTAGTGGTCTTCTGGTTGGCAGCCCTGTCCACGGCAGGGGGTTGGAACTAGGTGATCTCTGAGGTCCTTTCTAACCCAAGCCGTTCTATGATTCTATGATTCTTTCCTGAATGACTTTTCCTCTATTGGGTGGCAGGAAAGGATGCACATGTGTCATATGAGCCAGCAATGTGCCTTTGTGGCCACTTGTATCCTAGGGTGCATTGAAAAGAGCATGACCAGGGGGCAGTGGATGTGATCCTACTCCTCTGCCCAGCTCTGGTGAGACCACATCTGGAGCACTGTGTCCAGTTCTGGGCTCCCCACTTCAAGAGAGACAGGGAGATACTGGAGAGTGTCCAACAGAGAACAAAGATGAAGATGAAGAAGATGATGAAGATGGCTGGGGCTGGAGCATCTCCCTTGTGAGGAAAGGCTGAGAGACCTGGTGCTGTTTAACCTGCAGAAGAGAAGGTTGAGAGGGGATCTTACCAACACTTATCAATATCTAAAGGATGAGTGTCAGGAAGGTGGGGCCAGGCTAATTTTGGTGGCGCCCAGTGATAGGACAAGGGGCAACTCGCACAAACTGGAACACAGGAGGTTCCATCATGAGGAAGAACTTTTTTACTCTGAGGATAACAGAGCACTGGAACAGGCTACCCAGAGAGGCTGTTGGAGTCTCCTTTTCTGGAGATATTGAAAACCTGCCTGGATGCTTGCCTGTGCAACCTTCTGTAGGCAACCTGCTTTGGCAGGGAGTTGGACTGGATGATCTCCTGACATCCATTCCAAGCCCTATGATTCTTGTGTATATTTTAGTAGGCTCCCCAACTTCTACATAATGCGTGCACATACATGACAACCCACACATATATACCTACAAATGGACACTACACATACATAAACACACACAAAGACTCTCTCATGCTCATTGTCCAGCATTAGCTTAGGACATAACCTGCAACAAAGTGCCCCAGGCTCAGATTCCTACAGTCTCAGGCACTCACCATTCTGCAGAGTCGGAGATTAAGCAGTAAAAGCACCATGTGGGAAAAAAAAAAAAAAAAAAAAAGTCATTTTTAAAAAGGAAATAGTGATGCTGTTGTCCATGCCCAATTGCATGACATGGACACCTAGTGCTGGACACAGTTTCTGCCACTGAGCCCCAGCTGTAGATTCATAGAATCATAGAATGTCTTGGGTTGGAAGGGACCTCAGAGATCAGCTAGTTCCAACCCCCCTGCCGTGGACAGGGCTGCCAGCCACTAGCTCACTAGATCAAACTGCCCAGGAACACATCCAGCCTGGCCTTGAACACAGCCAGGGATGGGGCAGCCACAGCTTCTCTGGGCAGCCTGTGCCAGCGCCTCACCACTCTCTCAGGGAAGAATTTCTTCCTGATGGCCAACCTAAACCTCCCCTCCTTCAGCTTTAGCCCATTCCCCCTTGTCCTAACATTATCCACCTGTGTAAAAAGTCGGTCCCCCTCCTGCCTGTAAGCTCCTTTTAAGTATTGGAAGGCCGCAATGAGGTCTCCCCTCAGAGCCTTCTGTTTTCCAAGCTGAACAGTCCCAACTCCCTCAACCTTTCCTCACAGGAGAGGTGCTCCAGCCCTCTGATCATTTTGGTGGCCCTCCTCTGGACCCTCTCCAACAGCTCCACATCCCCTCTGTACTGGGGGCCCCAGGCCTGGACACAGTACTCCAGTTGAGTACTCACCTCATTCATTATTTCTTTTTTTCTCATCACCTCTTCATGATTTCTTTTTGGGCACATTAAGGATTTTGGTTCTCAGTATGCTGGCTTCTGTGAATGCCTTTCTAAAGTGTCTAAATCCACTCAAATTGCTATAGTGAATTTACTCATTTTAACACAGCATCATGAGTTTTACTTCTAAGAAAGAAACCTAACTGGAATGCACAGTAGTGGAGAGCGTCACAACATCTAATCCCCTCTTGGCATTTGATACAAGAGCTTTGCAAAGCTGTAAAGTAGGAATTTTCAAGCAGGCCTAAGAGTCTTTCAGCTCAGTCTCTTTTATATCCTCAAACTGTCAGTTATTCCTTTTGGGTAGTGTTACCTGTTTAGTATAGATATTTTTTTCATTTGCAACTATATATTTGACTCTTTCTAATTAAGAATGAAGCAAATTGAATAAAATGTTTTGGCCTTAAAAATAGCTAGGTAGTAAATGCTTTATAAATGTTTGGCATTGCTGTTTCTCTTGAGGAATTTCCTGGTAGGGGCTTAATGGAAAGAACATATTTCACTGTGGTAAATGTGGTAGTTTTTGTGCAGATAAGGCAGCTGGAAACACGACCAGATTCTCTCAGATTCTTCACAGAGATGTCTCATAGTCATTTATTGTGAGCTCTGACCTGTCATGGAACCAGGTACCACAACTGTGTTCCCAACATTTACACTTCATGTTAAGCTTCTGAAAGTGTCAGGTAATATAATAGTTATAATAATCCATTCCTCTTCTTTCTATGTTTACAATAAGTTACTGACAATTCTTCCCGATAACCTTAGAGAAATAGTGGAGATAATTAATTATAAAGCATTTTGAGATTGCAAGACCATGCTGGGTTAGTGGAGGAATGAAATTGTTGCTGCTCAAAGACAAGTGTAAAATTTGCAAGCACTACCATTAACTGCTCATGAAGATTTTTTATTTTCTTAAAAAAAAAAAAAAAAAAAAAGAGAGAAATAAAGCAAATTAATAAAAAGATGAGTTTTTCGATAACAATCTCCCTGTGTTCTTGTCACATGCAGAGTTTCCCTAAAACCTCCCCTCTCCAAAATAAGCAGACTGAAAGGATCAAACAAATTGACTACAGCTAGAAGTGTATATACCAGCTTCTATCTCTTGATGGGTCAGGAGAAGATAGTGAAGGAAAAAGAATGACCTTATTTACAAATATTTGCTGCATCTAGATACACAAATAGGACTTATATGGCTGTGTAGACATTATGGCTACAATAAGGACAGAATGATATGAAAAAACAAACAGCTGCGTACTTCCTTTATGTGGGAATACAGCTCAAGTGACTAAAGAAGACCTTGGACAACAGAGTCCCCCACTAGAGAATGTGCATATTTCAGACTGGCAAGTGTAATACACTCCAGACAGATAGCAAAATGCAGAGCATATTAGCAAATGTGAAGTGAGTTTTGGAAAGGAGACAACAAAGTTGGTGAAGTCTTTATGGGCACTATAGGTTTAAGTCAATTTTTAGAATGTGTGAATTAGACTACCGCACATGCAAAGTGTAACAGATATCTTCTGCAACATTTACACAAATTGTAAATATTTTTTGTAGATAAAATTCCAATAATCTGAAGAATCTCTGAAACATTTTTTTTTTTTTTTTCAATTAGACACACCAAATGTTCTTGCACAGTTTTGCCTGTTTACCAGCATTCTAATAAGGGTATGGGGCTCAACAGACCCATAGCTTTTTGTAACATCCTACTATTTAAATCACAAAACCTGGAAGCACAGAAACAAGACAGGCAGAGTTCACTGGGAAACACAAGAAGTAGCGCTGATCACTACTGTGATCAGTATTTCAGTCATTTCTGCTTCCTCTGTATCCTGTTCATAATGTTTGCTCTAAAATACATGTGATAAACTGCAGAGACAGTGTTCATTCATGTCAGATCATGGTTTATGTATTTTCTCCTAATTAGGCAGAACACTAAAGCAAAGGCTGATGGCTCAGTTATCGTGCCTTCATACAGTGAATTTTCAGCAGACAGTATAATATTGCTTTTATGTTCCAAGCACAGCTATCATATAGGTATCTTGACAGTCTGTTGAGATAAGAGTTTTAGCAGTAATAATTTCAGTAACATGGAAGAAAAGGTTAAACATACATTATCGTGGTCTGCTGCTAGAAGACATTGAGAAAATGCATTAGACACACATCAGATATTTTAATCACCAGTTTTGAAGCTTCACTAGTTCCTTTATCTTTTGTGCTTAATAAGCTTTTATAAAAGTTCTATATTATCTTCATTTTTTTTTTCTGTAGAAACTAAGAAATATGTTAAATATGTTTCCAATATACAACCATAAAAAAAAAAAAAAACATTTCTCCTTATAATGATATTGTCTGAATAGCTAATAAACACAAAGAATCTCTCTGTAGAATCTCTTCTACAAGGCCAATACTTCTCATCTAATCTGTCTTCAGAATATAACCACATATGGATTGATACCCCACCTTTCTGAAGACTTTAGAGAGCTTATGAGTTAATGTATCGAGAAGAGGTCTGGATCCTGCAATGCTAAGTCCTGATATTTAAATCTAAAAGGCTGTGAAACCTTCTACAATACAGACAGCAATTTCTTGTGGCTGACATACACATATCCACCCCTTTGCTTGGTATAATTCTTCATATGATTGTAGTTCATGTGTTTTTATAATGCCTTTTCTAATGCCTTCTCAACAATAAAGGCCATGTCTTTCAGTACAGGTTTTCTCTTAGGTTTGCTGCACTTCAGAGGAAAAGCATATTCTAAGAATTTCAGGACATTAAAATGATCAGTGAGAATTTGAGTGGAGAATTGCACTTTGAAGGAGACTTTTTTTAGAGTTAGATAAACACACTGTTGGTTTCTGGTGATTCTACTGTTACAATGCATGATGGATCACAAGAATAAATTGCTACCTGCTTTTAAATCCAGAATAACAGGATTTCAGAGATATTACTTCAGATTAATCCAGTGTCACTGAGATGAACAGTAAAATTCCAGTGTATTTCCAAAGGACTTCAAGTGTTCCTAATGTCTCCAAACACATCCCAGAAAGAAATATTACCTAAAATGAAATAGAGCAGCTTTGCTGCAGTGTAAGGTCTCCACAGGTCTTCTGCCCAGCATAACAAGAGAGCAATAACTGGTAGAACACACATATTATAGTCACAGAAGTAGGAGTCAGTCATAATTCATAAAATCATAGAATGGTTTGGGTTGGAAGGGACCTTAAAGATCATCTAGTTCCAACCCCCTGCCATGGGCAGGGACACCTCCCACCAGACCAGGTTGCTCAGAGCCCCATCCAGCCTGGCCTTGAACACTGCCAGGGAGGGGGCATCTACGGCCTCTCTGGGGAACCTGTGCCAGTGTCTCACCACCCTCACAGTCAAGAATCTCATCCTAATATCTAGCCTAAATCTCCTATGGCCACTACCTCTTGTCCTATTGCTACACACGCTTCTGAAGAGTCCCTCCCCAGCTCTCCTGCAGGCCCCCTTCAGGTACTGGAAGGCTGCTATCAGGTCTCCCCAGAGCCTTCTCTTCTGCAGGCTGAATGATAATTGTTAGTGATGCTTTGGAAAGCTATAGACTCCCTTGATAAAGTTATTTTCTAATATTTTTAATTATTATTTAGTTTTGTTTGTTTGTTTTTAAATGATCTGGCAAAATCTAAACCAGTCTCAATTACATACCATAAAAACAGCCACAGTGCATACCATATATAGACTTAAATCTATATGGGCATGAAAACAAGAGAATGACTGCCAGGTTCTTAAGCTTACAAGAAGACACCCAAATGCCTTTGATGTTTACCTACCAATTCAAGGTTTCATGCCAAAAGTGACTTAGATGCTGATAATTCTCTTTTGAACATACTCTAAGAGGCTAAGCATCTAGGATGTTTGTCCCAGTTAAAGTCGTTTGAGCTTCACAGGCAATGTGATCTTGTCATATTGTTATGCCATCAAAATCACTGCCAGGTAGACAAGGTGTTTGATAATTACTACATTTTGTTTTCACCACATGGTAAAGAAGAATTTGCTACTTTTAATTAAAACCCATACAGAAGAAAAAGTTTTGCCTATCTTCTGCCTACTGATGCACTAACACACAAGAAATAAAAGACTTCCATAATTCTCCTGATAGGAGTTAGATTTCCTAATTTCACATGATAGTGACCCAAATAGAAGCTACATATCCATAAATCATATTCAGAACTTATTACAGACAGTCATAGTAAAAACTATGAGAATCAAAGTTACTACAAAATATATGGTAAAGGCAGTCAGGCAGCTCCTATTCCTTCTTCTGTGACTTTTAATGTAAGTTAGAAAGTTTTTGCACAAAAACTAAAAACAATCAGAAATAAAGCAGTACTGAAAATATACATTAGGCTTTCTCAATTTCTGAAGTTTCTACTTGAAAACAGTAGTCAAGCTGCAAGTCTCTGTCTCAAATTTCTTTGGCATTTTTTGCTTCCATCTCCATTCCTTTCTTACAGGAAGCCTGTGAGCTGGCCAAGGAGGCTACAATGGCTCAAATCCATATCATTACAAAAACAGTATAATAGCCATAAGTGATAAAAACCTTTCATGCCATTTTATTTCTGCAAATGCTACACCTTATTTCTGTATAACCAGTAGCTATTTAAAAAACAAACAAACAACAACAAAAAAGCAACCAACCAAACAAAAAAACCCACATAAACAAACAAGAAAACATATCATGCAATGCTGCTGTCCTGAACAATAAAATACTCACAGGAGATAGAGCAGAAGGTCGCAGAATTAGAGCTGTACTGATATGTATGTACAGAAAGCGTTGATTGGGCTCTCCACAAAGCCCCACTTACTTAATTGTCCACATTTCTATTTTTATTGCATGCATGACTTTCATTTTTCCAGTTCAAAGAATATCTCAATGAAAAACCTATCCCCGAGTCTTGTTTTCAGGACTATTTCATGATCTGCCTTGGTAATAAAATCATGTTTGAAAAATGTATGCTACAACATTTAAGCAAATATGCTGGAGTCCTTGCGAAGATAGATTTTGTGTCAACAGACTATATATCCTTGGCTGCAGTGGCAAAATTGAAAAACTGTCATATTTAAACAGTCTTTTTTCCTAGGTGGTCAGAATAAAACATGTAACATTCCATCCAAGGAGTCCTTTTAGACTTCATTGTAATTTTTCCTAGACGCAAGTAGAAGAAATGTGGTATAAGAGTATTTTAGTCTTCCTTGATTACCACTAGCTGATATAGTTACATTCAGAAATATAGAACTTCATAATGGTAAGCCTGAGGAGCAAGAGCAAAGCAGGTTTGCTTTAAAAGGCCCCTAAAATGAACTGCAATAATTTGGAGTCATTAAATCTTTTTTACTATCTTTCTTCTAGATGAAAGCTTTTAAGACCCAATTATCTGGAAAACGAATATTCATATAATTGGAATAACAGCATAACTACCAAGCAGGAATCCTGTACATTATCTTTTTCTTTTTGATTTCTTAAACTCAAAATGTAGCTGACTGTCAAAGTCATGGAACTGGTGCACTAACTTTTTCATTTGGTTAGATATTTCTTGTAATTAATAGGACAAGGCCTTCTTTTNCAAAAAAAAAAAAAAAAAAAAAAAAAAAAGTGTTATTTGCTCTCTTTAATTTTGTTGACCTTTTCATATAAATAATAATACATAAAATGCAGAAATCAGAACAAATTATCACTCATAACATGATGTGGAATTGCTTGTCAGAAATGCATTTTAAGTCCTTCTTGCATTTCATTGAGAAAGAGCTATTTTCTGTTTTGAAACCAGAAATGCCAACTATACTCAAGTCCCTCAGGTTTCTTGGATTTTCTTTGAGCTGAACAATTCACTTCCTATACATAGATATATAAGTTTTGATAGATAGATGTAGATTTATATTGTTGTTCGAACTTATCAGCTTATTTCTTTCCTGGTGTTTGTGAATCTACATGAGTCACCTGCTAGAGGAAAGAAGGAGAGGTGCAGACTTAGTAACAAATGGTGAGGCTGCAGGCTTTTTCTGCCATCAAACCCTTCAAGATGAGTTAAATCCAGAGCACTTTTCAGACTGGAAAGGCTATGGGACACATTAAGGGATACAGTGAAAGAACATTTAAGGACTGCACAAGACTGCTGTGGGATGCTTAGAGGCAGTGAAAAGTGAGGAAATACGTGACTGGAGAGGAGCAAGGGTAGAAAATTGAGGAATAAGTGGGTAAAAATCGCTATTTGCAGTTTGCTGGTCAGTATGCTGGTCTAGCCGTGCAATGGACCTGATCAATGCAGTCACTCCTACCTGCTCAGTGAATTGCTTTCTAATTCTTTTCCTGGGTGAGAGATGCCTGTGTGTATATGTGTACAGGAGTGTGACAGCTTAAAGTCAAACCATGGTTTGGAGGGCCCATGTATTTGTAGTGCCAGCAACTGGAAAGAGCAGAGTAAGTGGACTTGAGAGCCAGTAAATGGACTGAGACCAAGGTTCAGAGGTCCATATATCTGTGGTGACAGATATATAGTAGTGTAGTGACCGGAGAAAATTTAAATATGGAAGAAAAGGTGTGAGAACTACTAATGATCAGGCTGGACTAACCAGTGAATAGGTGGAACAGCCCAGTCTCTAAGAGAGAGAATCACAGAATCATAGAATATCTTGAGCTGGATGGGGCCCACAAGGGTCATCAAGTACAGCTCCTGGCACAACAGAGGGCAACCTAGGTGGTGAACCATGCATCTAAGAGCATTTTCCAAACAGTTCTTGAGCTCTATCAGGCTTGAGGCCATGACTACTTTCACAGGGAGCTGATCACGCTCCCAGTGAAAAAATTTTGCCAATCTGAATTTCCCTTGATACAGCTTTACGCAATTCCTGTTTATGGTATCACCAGTCACCAGAGAAAAGAGATCACCACCTCCCTCTACACTGCCCTTCACGAGGAAGATGTAGACAGCAATGAGGTCAGTCTTCAGTCCTCTTCTCAAAGCTGAACAAACCAAGTATCCTCAACTCTTCCTCATACGTCTTGTGCTTTGGACCTTTTACCATCTTTGTTGCTCTCCTCTGGACACGTTCTATTAGTTTTATGTCATTTGCATATTCTGGAGCCCGAAACTGCACACAGTGCTTGAGGTGATGCCACACTGATGCTGAGTATAGTGGGACAATTATCTCCTTTGACCAGTTAGCTGTACTGTGCTCTATGCACCCCAGGGTATGGCTGGCGCTTTTGGCCACCAGGGCACAGTATTGACTCATATGAGTTAACCATCAATGATAAACCCCAGATCCCTCACTGTACTCCAGCTACTTGTCCCCAAAACTATTAATACATCCAGGACTACACTGTCCCAAGTGCAGAATCTGGCATTTGCTCTTGTCAAATTTCAAATGGTTAACGATCACCCAGTGGTCTAATCTACCAAGATGTCTCTGAGGCCACGACAGAGTTGGCAACTGGGGCCTACTGAGGAGCAGAGAAGTCCTGACACAGACAGAGAGTTTGTATGTGTGTGGGAAGGTCTACAGCAGCCATTGGAGTGGGATTTTAGTCTCAGGAGGTCGTACACCTATACCCAGGTGACGGTAAATGCAGAGAGTGGGATCCAGGGGCAGCTACTGGCTAGAGCAAGTATATGCGCCCAGATGCTGGAGGGACACACATTGTAAAGAAGTGTTTTTATATATACATATATATATATAGTCACTAAGGGACCTCCATCCTGTTCATGCAAAGAGTGGAGGCAGGTGGGTGATACAGTGTTGACTGTGTTCATGTGAGCACTCAGTGTGTCTGTCTGTGATCCCTGTGGCCTGTGATGTATCCATGAAGTGTATACACGTGCTCTTTATGCATATGGCTTCTGGGAATTTATCTTCAGCCTCATGACTGGCCATACCTGGGGTATGGATCTGCAGCAGCTTCAGCACCCTGGGCCTGTCAAATTGGTCATGAAACATTTTTCTCATAACAATACTGACTACAATGGTACGCGTGAGATCAAAGATATATATGTGAGGCTTACTCTCCTGGGCAGGGAACAGAATATCTTGTGGATAGGTTACACAAGAGGTGAGATTTGGGACTGTGAGGCAAGGAATTATTCCAGCTTTCACCCATGCTAAGGAAAAACAGGTTGTGTATCTTCCTGGAAAAGAGGAAACAAAGAGAGAGAACCACACTAAGAAACCTAACACTTGTCAACAAGTATTTACATGATGAAAAGTCAAAAATTCAAGAAATGATAACAAAACCAATAATATTTGACAAATCTAGAGTATTATGGAAGATAATCTTAATGTCCATTTGCCTTTAAAAGGGGAAGAGAAGACTGTCAACAGTATGCATGGCATGGAATAAATAACTTTTTATTCTTCACATTCTTATAAATATATAAAATGGCAAGCAAATGAAGCTAGAAGATATTTTAAACCTCAGATACATAAAATACTCTTTATAAATAATTCCCAAAAAAATCACAAAATGTATGGAAGGGACCTCTTCAGGTCATCAGATTCAATCCCCCTGCTAATGACACCCAGAACTGCTTGCCTAGGACAATGTCTAGACAGCTTTTGAGTATATCCAAGGAAGGAGACTCCACATTCTCTCTGGGCAACCTACGCCTGTTCTCCATCACTTGCACAGTAAGTGAGTGATTTCTGATGTTTAGAAAGAATCTCTTGTGTTCCAGTTTGTGCCCATTGTCTCTTGTACTGTCATTGAGCACCACTGATAAGGGCCTGGTCTCTTTGCACATTCCTTTCTGATATGGATACACATTGCTGAGATCTCCTCTGAGATCTCCTCTTCTCCAGGCTGAATAGTCTCAGGTGTTTCAGCCTTTTCTCAGAGGAAAGATGCTCCATTACCTTGATCATCTTTGTGGCCTTGCCTCAGACTTTTTCCAGCTAAATTTGTTTGGTTCAGGTGCACAGTAATGGGGAAAAGGAGCTAAATTCATTACAGCATTTGATATCTAAAAATATTAGAGTATTTGGTGAAAATACTAGTAAATTCAGAAAGAAAAAAAGGTAAATTTTGAAGACAAATCAAGTGTCTTACAAAAGAAACAAATCATAGTTGAAAATCTTTGTAGTAACTTAAAAAAAAATATATATATATATAATTGTGTATATTTTACCCTGAAAATTGACTGTGTATACAACTTAAGAACCTATTAAATAAACAAATAGAACTAAAACTGAACAATACTGAAATCAGATCAATGTACCAAGGAAAGAACAACAACTTGGAATTAAATCAGTAATTCAAATATTAGAAATTGACAAGCATGATGTTATCCAACTTACTATAAGATTTCCAAAAAAATAATGCCAGATATTTGAAGAACTGCACTAACCTTCATCATTTTAAGGCTGCAACTGCACAATTTTAGGTTACTAAAACTTCCAAAGCAACAGATACAGCAAACTCTTCAGCTGCCTAAATAATTTCTTGTGATATGGAATGTCTTGCAACTACTCAACTTTTTGTCATACTAGTTTTGTATAAATTCCCCAAACTGGTGGTGAACAGTGATCAAGTCTGTAATTGATAGAAATATATCCACGGGCACACTAATATTTTAATAGAATATCATTCATACTATAAAATTATGGACTGTAGTAATTAGTAATACAAACTTATTGATAATAAAGAAAGAATCAAGAATAATTATTTACTTTGCATAATATCTTTGCAATTTTTTAAGGACAGGCATAGATTATGGATGCAGTAACCTCTTCCAGAACTAGTATGGTGTTCAAAGAAGATAAAAAAAACGACTGTATCATTGAATATCTTACTCCCAAAGCATCACTGCCTCTTCAACAAACAAAAATTAAAGTTGTCATTTCAGATACCATATAATTTTTAGTTAATATTTCCAATTTTTTTTTTTTGACTCTTGGATCTTGGGTTGATATAGTAAGTATTTTTCATCTGCTATTGCCTTTTAGACTAATATTACAGCAAAGGCATGAACCTTCAGAATTGTGTGTGTATTCAATGAAGGCACATATTTTGGCATTTTTAAATACCTAACTCCACAGCTGAGCCATCAAGTATTTTTACAGGATTACTCTAAAAATTATAGACATCCAAATGTTTTGCTCTGACAGAAGGAATGGGATAATAGTTTGATCTTAAATCATATAGGCATTTCCCAAAGACCACTTCTTTCTTGTACTTCTTCTGATTGTATCTTGTTACTATCAGCCAAAGGTTTTTCAAAGATGTTGTGAACAAAATTTAGAAAGGAGATACCCTCATAAGCACAGCCTTAGTGTCACCATCCCTTTTCATGTAATAGCTACAAGATCCTGAGACTTAACCTGCTTAATTTCCAATTTCCTTTCTTATTGTTTGTATGTTTAGTGATCAAATAACTAATGCTCTTTTTCTTTTTTTTTTTCTTTTTCTTTTTTTTCTCCCTTATTTTCATGTAAATATCCATTACATAAACAAACTAAAAAGTAATCATGACACCCTTTAGTTACTTTAAGGAAGTATAATTGATGAGATCAAAGCCATCTTTGGCAATCTATGTCTCACTTCTATTAATATAGGTTTCTTAGATATCAGTTAATGTATAAAACAAGAAAAAGTTTGCATGTTTTCACTTTAAACACAGAAAAGCTAGCTCGGGTAAGCCAGTAGCACAGGTTGCAAAATAATATGCACAGTTTTTTCTATAGATAACATGGATTTGATTTTGCAACAGTGAGTACATGTGAAAACAGTACTAAGACTATTTTCAGGATGTTGCTCGGTAATATTGTTATAGTGCTTCCATAAAAAATTTATTCCAAATTACAGTGCTTTTTTTATAGTTATAATCAGTATTTTACAGTGTAGAATGTGTCCTACATCTTACAAGAGAAGATCATAAGCTGTAGATTTTTTTTCTGCATTTTTATCATAATTTAGGGGGCACAGAATATAAATCCTTACCTCACAAGGTGAGATTTCTTTGCTGGACCAACAGCTTCTGATTGGATTAATATTATACCCCTGCATAAAAATATTATTTTATCCTCTTTTCAAAGTAAAGCTCACTGTCTTTTATTTTCACCTTCTAAATTTAGGGAGAAACATCAAGCATTCCAGAAAGAAAAAAAATCAAAAACGATGGGAATTTTGTTTTAAAAATACTGAAGAATTTTCAGTTAACTGAAAGTGGGTTTTTGAGTTTGTTTTTCAGTTGGTTGGATTTTTGACCAGATTCACAGCTACATCTAAGACCGCTCTAAGCACAAATCCAAACTGACAGGACTTTTGGGCATCTTTACGCACACTGATAAGAAACTTGAAGAAGTTCTACTGATGCTACAGTACGGTTCTAAACAAACAACAGCAACTTTAACAAGATCAAGATTAATTAAAAAAAAAAAAAAAAAGAGCACTGATTTCACACAAAGTGTTTTCATTATTACTTGAAATTTCCAAATGCCAACGAAATTACTCTTCCCTCACACTGCTGTTTCTACATCATTCAAATGAGCAGTGATCTAGGAAGTGAAAGAAGGAATAAAACTTTCATTTCTCCTGTCTGTCAGGGTGGAAAGTTTTTGCAGTCTAATCTGAAACCACTGACTTCAGAAGTGGCCACTCCTTTTCATCATGTCCTTGCCTTCTGTTGAAGAACCACACATAACAGAAATGAAACTAAGTATGCCAGTGGGAAAATACACATAGAGTCATAGAATCACATAGAGGCATTCAGCTTAGCTGGGGTGAATCATCCCTTCTCCAGCAAAGTTCACAGAACTCTGGGAACATACCCAAGCTGAGGACTTCTCTGGGTTGATTAAGATGCCATGGAGAAGTGACCTCTTATCTTAAATGGACATTTGAATAATTGCCCCTGTAATGATTAATACTGGTGAGGACAATTTACACCTAATGAGATATTTGCTGTCTAAAAGCCAATATCACAGAAGGCTTACTTTTTTATCTCAGTCTACACAGCAGGGATTTTTATACCTTTCAAGAAGAAAGGGAGATAAAACTCATGGGGCAAAAAATGGGAATAATTAAAAGATAACAAGTAACATATACAAAACAGAGTAACAAAATGACACTGCTTCATAAGTAACTTATCCTGCACAAAAGATCACATGCAATTTTAATAGTCTCTCTATATATATGTTTGCTTAAGATATACATATTTAATTCAGACACTCAGTGTTATAACTATATGTATCTGTGTACAACTATGTATATATGAATTCTAAATTAATGGGAAAAAAAAATAAGCAAATGTATATCCACAATTAGTAAGACAAGAAACTTACCTAATGTCAGTTGTGGATTAACAAAATGAAGAACTTCTTGGCTCAAATGACACCAGGCTGAGTGGTGCAGTTGACACCCCTGAAGGAAGGGATGCCATCCAGAGGGACCTGGACAGGCTGGAAAAGTGGGCCCACGAGAACCTGATGAGGTTCAACAAGGCCAAGTGCAAGGTGTCGCACTTGGGTCGGGGCAATCCCAGGTGTGTGTACAGACTGGGAGAAGAACTCCTTCAGAGCAGCCCTGTGGAGAAGAACTTGGGCGTCGTGATCGATGAAAAGCTGCCCATGGGCCAGCAGTGCGCTCTTGCAGCCAGGAAGGCCAATGGCATCCTGGGCTGCATCAAGAGAGGAGTGGCCAGCAGGGAGAGGGAGGTGATCGTCCCCCTCTACTCTGCCCTTGTGAGGCCTCACCTGGAGTGCTGTGTCCAGGCCTGGGGCCCCCAGTACAGAAGGGATGTGGAGCTGTTGGAGAGGGTCCAGACGAGGGCCACCAAAATGATCAGAGGGCTGGAGCACCTCTCCTGTGAGGAAAGGTTGAGGGAGTTGGGACTGTTCAGCTTGGAAAAGAGAAGGCTCTGGGGAGACCTCATTGCGGCCTTCCAATACTTAAAAGGAGCTTACAGGCAGGAGGGGGACCGACTTTTTACACAGGTGGATAATGGTAGGACAACAGGGAATGGGCTAAAGCTGAAAGAGGGGAGGTTTATGTTGGTCATCAGGAAGAAATTCTTCCCTGAGAGAGTGGTGAGGCGCTGGCACAGGCTGCCCAGAGAAGCTGTGGCTGCCCCATCCCTGGCTGTGTTCAAGGCCAGGCTGGATGGGTTCCTGGGCAGTTTGATCTAGTGAGCTAGTGGCTGGCAGCCCTGTCCACGGCAGGGGGGTTGGAACTAGATGATCTCTGAGGTCCCTTCCAACCCAAGCCATTCTGTGATTCTGTGATTCTATGATTCTATGATTCTATGGTTCTATGGTTCTATGATTCTATGATAAGACTATATTGTTGAGAACCTGATCTGAAACAGACAGACTTCAGGAGTAAGACCTCAGAAATCTAGCCAAGGAGTCATGGGTAAAAGAATAAAGGTCAGTCATTGGAACAGTCTCCCGTGGACATTGGTCATGGCACCAGGCTTGCTAGAGTCCGCAGGAAGCATTTGGACACTGCTCTCAGACACAGGATTTGAATTTTGGGTTGTCAATTGTGGAGCCAGGAGTCGGATTTGATGATCCTTGTGGGTCCCTTCCAAATCAGGGTATTCTATGATTCTATGATCCTATGATCAAAGCACACAGCTATCATTATTTGACATGGTAAGGGTAAAGGAAAGAACTTTGTACTTCTTAAGGATCAGAAATCTTCCCATCTCCCCAGAGTTCCTCTTTTTCCTTGGGACAGCAATATTTCTGAAGCCTTAGAAGATTTTATTCTGTTCCAGCTTAGCTGTGTTTTAGAAGGTATATATGCCCTTCATCTCTGAACCTATGATTTGGTGCAACCATTTCAGGAGTAGTGAAGAGTAACACACATCTCTATCACCACATGTTTACCAAATGCAATATTTAAAAGCGTGGGTTTTTTTTATTTTTATTTTTTCTAGCTGTCAAAGTCCTGTAAATTTACAGAAATGGAACAGTCCATTAACTTCATTTAGAAGTTCATTAACGTCTGTGCTTACATGTCCTTGTACAAGCACAGAATCACAGAATCACAGAATCACAGAATGTTAGAGATTGGAAGGGACCTCGAAAGATCATCTAGTCCAATCCCCCTGCTGAAGCAGGAACAGCTAAAGCAGATCGCACAGGAACGCGTCCAGGCGGGTTTTGAATGTCTCCAGAGAAAGAGACTCCGCAACATCTCTGGGCAGCCTGTTCCAGTGCTCTGTCACCCTCACCGTGAAGCAATTTCTCCGCATATTTAAGTGGAACCTCCTCTGTTCCAGCTTGCACCCATTGCCCCTTGTCCTGTCACTGGATGTCACAGTGAAGAGCCTGGCTCCATCCTCCTGACACCCACCCTTTACATATTTATAAACATTAATGAGGTCACCCCTCAGTCTCCTCTTCTCTAAGCTGAAGAGACCCAGCTCCCTCAGCCTTTCCTCATAAGGGAGATGCTCCACTCCCTTAATCATCTTGGTGGCTCTGTGCTGGACCCTCTCCAGCAGTTCCCTGTCCTTCTTGAACTGAGGGGCCCAGAACTGGACACAATACTCCAGATGCGGTCTCACCAGGGCAGAGGAGAGGGGGAGGAGAACCTCTCAGCGCTCAGTACTAGTACAAGGTCCAGTAATAACTTCATGCATGTAGAACCAAAAGCTGAGCCAACAAAATATGAACACGAAAGCTTGTCGCTACCAAGTCTCTCATATTTTGTTAGTCTATGTCCTACTTTAAGGTGATCAACCAGAACCATCTTAGAAGTGGATACAAGAGTCTGCAGAACAAGCCTGATGAGGAGTGGCTGCAGGAAGTGGGACTATTTAGTCTGAAGAAGAGAAGTCTCAGGGATGACCTTACTGCTTTCTACATCCACCTGAAAGGAGGTTGTGGTGAGGTGGGGTTTGGCCTCTTCTCCCAGGTAACAATGATAGGACGAGAGGTAACGGCCTCATGCTGTGCCAGGGGAGGTTCAGATTGAGTGTTACGAGAAACTTATCGGAGAATGGTCAGGCATTGGAACAGGCTGCCCAGGGAGGTGGTGCAGTCTCCTTCCCTGGAAGTGTTCAAGAAATTTGTAGATGTGACACTTAGGGACGTGATTTAGTAGGCATGGCGGTGGTGATTTGATGGTTAGACTTGTTGATCTTAGAGGTCTTTTTCAACCTTAATCCATGATTATACATATATATGTGTACATATATGTATTATATATATATATACATGCATATTAACATATAAAATAATTTTTCAGTAAGAACAATCAATCACTGGAACAACTCACACAGGCATGTGGTAGAATCCCCATCACCAGTCGTTTTTAAAATGTGATTGAATGGTGTGCTAGATAATATCACCCAGGCTCCCTTTTCCCAGGAAAAGTTGGACATGATGATCTTTTGGGGTTCCAACCTTGAAAGAGGTTCCAACCTGTATTACTCCATGATTTAATTATTCTGTGATTTTTTTAAGATGATCAGCCTTTGAATCAGTCAGATAACTATTCTGATGACTGTTCCACTAGCTTACATCTTAGAATCAAAGAGTCATATAGGTTTGGTAAAGACCTCTAAGATCATCAAGTCCAACAACCAACCTGAGCTACCATGGCCTGTCACTAAATCGTATCTCTTCAAGCCATGTCCACATGTTTCTTGAATGCCTCCAGTATTCCAGCACTTCCCTAGGCATCCATTCCAATGCTTGACCACCCTCTCATTAAAGAAAGTCTTCCTAATGCCTGTTCCAAACCTCCACTGGTTCAAACTAAGACCTTGCTCCCTGCCTCTCATTTTCTCTCTCATCTACCTCATTGTAGCTGAGTGACCTTAATTCATATAACCAGATACAGAAGACAGTGTTTCACTAGACTGAAAAGTAATTGACACTCTTTTTAATTTTTTGTGTGTACTACTTGCTTTTGAATATATTTGTTGCCTATTTTAATATGAATAAAATGCCACAAGCTTAGAAAAATTATGCATTATACACAATTTGTTTAAAGTTTTTGAAGTTTTGTGGTTTTTTTTTTGTTTTGTTTTTGTTTTTCTTTGTTTGTTTGTTTCTGTATAAGGTGAGGTCAATGTAATGATAGAATCACAGAATCATAGAATGTCTCGGGTTGGAAGGGACCTCAGAGATCATCTAGTTCCAACCCCCCTGCCGTGGACAGGGCTGCCAGCCACTAGCTCACTAGATCAAACTGCCCAGGAACCCATCCAGCCCGGCCTTGAACACAGCCAGGGATGGGGCAGCCACAGCTTCTCTGGGCAGCCTGTGCCAGCGCCTCACCACTCTCTCAGGGAAGAATTTCTTCCTGATGTCCAACATAAACCTCCCCTCTTTCAGCTTTAGCCCATTCCCTGTTGTCCTACCACTATCCACCCGTGTAAAAAGTGGGTTCCCCTCCTGCCTGTAAGCTCCTTTTAAGTATTGGAAGGCCGCAATGAGGTCTCCCCTGAGCCTTCTCTTTTCCAAGCTGAACAGTCCCAACTCCCTCAATCTTTCCTCACAGGAGAGGTGCTCCAGCCCTCTGA
>VXAV01008945.1:97514-115261 GCA_013399715.1 Alectura lathami | reverse complement strand
AAAAAGAAAGAAGGCTTAAGAAACCGCATGGCAGGCGCTATTGACGTGACAGCTTGAGCAGGAAGATTAGGATTCCAGTGAACATCCCTCCCGCTGCTGGGAGGGTGAGAAGGAAGGGATGGACATGGAGAGGTGCCCCAGGCAGCTCCCTCGAGCAGACTCACTCCAACCTGAGAAGCTCCACATCGAAGAGGAGAGTGGCATTGGGAGGGATGACCCCTGGGTGGCCTGTGGCTCCGTAGGCCATCTCAGGCGTGCAGGTCAGCTTTGCTCTTTGCCCTAAGCTCATCTGGTTTTTGGATGTTGGGGAAAGGAGAAGACAAGATAAAACACAGTATTAGGAGGAAAACAGAACAGATCACTCCATGGCAGAACTGGGGCTATGAGGACTATCCGATTCCCCTTTCAGCTCTTGAAGAAAGCTGAAGCTGACACAAACAGCTCCAACAAGAAGGCTCCAGGGAGACCTCACTGTGGCTTTTCAGTACCTAAAGGGAGCTTAAAAACAGGAGGGGAAGTGACTTTTTACATGGTCTGACAGTGATAGAACAAAGGGGAATGGTTTTAAACTAAGAGTGGAGATTAGGTTGGATGTTAGGAGGAAATTTTTCACACAGAGGGTGGTGAGGCCCTGGCACAGGCTGCCCAGAGAAGCTGTGGATGCCCCATCCCTCGGGGTGCTCAAGGCCAGGCTTGATGCAGCCCCTGGGCAGCCTGATCTGGTGGAAGCTGTCCCTGCCCACAGCAGGGGGATGGAACTAGGTCCCTTTAAGGTCCCTTCCAACCCGAGCCATTCTATGATTCTATAATTCTATGAATTTCATTCCGTTCCTGTAAAACACACCAAAGCTAGAGCTTTGATCACTTAGGGAGCGCTCGTGGCATGGGGCTGAGCACGTGAGAGCAGATGACCTCCCTGGTCCCTGCAGCCAGGGTGCTGGTGGGTCCCTGCAAGCACAAGAGCTGGTACATCACACGTGGGTTTTAGGCATGGGGCAACCTTGAGCTGAAATGCATCTGAAATGCAGATGCTGCTGACATCTGACAGTCAATAAACCAAGGTCTGGGAAATCTAAATGCCAGACATAGTAAACTTGCCTTTTTCCAAGTGCCTTGTGCCAGTCAGTCTCCAAAACCTTCAAAACCCTGCAGTGGAAGGAGGCAGCCTCGAGCTTAACTTAGTGAGGGATCCACTAGGGGGAGCGGGAGGGCAGCGTGTGGCCACACGGCTGGCATGGATTTCGGCCACGGTACTTAAGAGACAAGAGTTGGCGAGTGAGAGCGTTCAAGGAAGAGATGAAACTGATTCACCCAGAGCTTTATCTGCATTGGTTTCTGACTGGGATAAACCTAACCCTGTCTGAACTTCAATGTACTTTTGGCTTCCTTCTCTCTGTAGGGCCTCTTGTCTCCTCATGACAACACATTGATGAAAAATCATGGAACTTGCAGGACACTTGCACAGTGCCTTGCTGCTGGCACTTTTGAAACCGTTTGTTCCTCTTCTCTATTCAGACCAACAAATCTGCACTTCTACAGCACTCAGCACACTGGGGCCCTGAGCTCTTATCAGGCATTACTGCAAAGCAAATAATAAACAGTGCTACCCAAATGTTTGAGAGGAAAGTGGGTATTTTTCAGACTCCTCCTTCTACTTGCTCCTCTCTGGCTGTGAAGGGTATGCTTGTTCCTGATTTGTTCCTGTCAATAACAGTATTTGAGCAATTTTCTCCTACTCTGAGCTCCACGACCCAGAAAGAGGCAGTAACAGGGAATCTGCACCGTGATCTCATTTGCTGTTGCCCTTGAGCACCCTGCTTGCACTCTCACATTGTGGGCCCCCACAGCACTGCAGACAAAATGCCACAGGGATGGCAATAAATTGCCTTGTGTGGCTCTTCCAGGGTTTTACTGCGTTGGCACTCAAGCTGTAATTAATGCAGGGCAGTTTCGTTTTTCTTGGCTTAGGGCTGCTCACTGAATGTTCAGTTTTGCAGCTGGGAGTCCGAAGTCATAAAAGTTTAACCGTGCAGTTTGGTGCCCTATGCAGTAAGGGTCAAAGTCTGTAGCACAGTCATAGATGTCATCAAAAGCGGCAGCTTGGCCTTTTATGGAGTAGCTGAAAAGGGGCCACTTCATAAAATGCTGCCACCTGGAGCAGTTTAGAGGCCACTGTGGTTTATCTGTGGTAGCTAGCCCTGGGAGAAGCAAGGTTTACATGCACATCGACACCTGGCAAGGGGATCTTACCTCTCCTCTCCCCAACACACACCACATGGAAAGATTTGTGAGTAGGGGGTGTCCTGGAGGACTACAGGAAATACCGTGCTTGGACAGCCCATGCTTTCATAGCACAGAATCACAGAGTTACCCAGGCTGGAAAAGACCTTCAGGATCATCAAGTCCAACCACCAACCTGACCTACTGAGTCCCATCACTACAGCATGTCCCTTAGTGCCACGGCCACATCTCTTAAATACCTCTGGGGATGGGGAGTCACCACTGCACTGGGCAGCCCGTTCCAATGCTTGACCACCCTTTCCACGAACAAACTCCTCCTAGTACCCAATCTAAATCCCCTGGTGCAATTTGAGACCATTAAGAAACCATTTTAGGATTCTACATTGTGATTTCACTTGGTCTTCTCAACACTGCAATGAACACTACGCCCTAACGCACCCTGCACCCAGTTTGAAATTCAGCCAGAATCATTTCTTTGTACCTGTGTAACACCTTCTTCAAATCCTTTAATCACTTCTTGCCTGCCAATCTTGAACCTGAAAGGCTTGTTTCTGTCTCTGGAGGAATCAAACTTCTTTCCATTCTGTAGCATTCCTGCCAAAACAAGACACACAGTTTCAATCTGAGCTACATCTAAATTTAAGTGCTAGGAGGTGGGGAGAAAGAAGTGAAAAATTAATGTCTTGGTCACCAACTGCTCTTCTCCATTTTCCCTTTGAAACAGTGGAAGGGAACTGAGAGAAAACAGCAGTGCAGGGTGAGGGCTGATGTTCAGGACCACCACCGCCAGAAGTCATTGTTCAGAGGCTGTTAAACCAAAGCGTTGGCATTAGGAGTGGGTTTTTTACCCTTGCATCTAAGTCCTCATTTGGGCTCCCATTACGGTGTGGAGAAAGACAGGTGCTTCTAGGACACAATTCACCCCAGCAGCTTTAGAAATCTACCTGAAAATTGGGTGATCTGTGACCCTTTCTCTCCACTGTTCATAGTTCAGGCAGACACAATGACACTGCACGTGGCTGGCGCTAGGTGGGATGGATCCCACCGCAGGTGCCTGGTCCTAAACACAGAACAACTCCCTAAAAGAAACCCACAGATAAAGAAAGCAAATTTAACATCAGTTTCACTAGATTTACTTCCAGGCTTACCACACCGAGAATAAGATAGAGAGCTTCCCATTAAATACTTAGCATTTACTTCACGGTATTCCGTGACCAGTGTAACTGACCATGAACACCCCATTACCCCATCCTTTGTATTGTCACAGCCACAGGACAGTCACAGTAACACCCTCCTCCTCCACTCTGATGGACACAGCGCTGTTTGTGCCGAGGTATTATGAAGGTATGCACGGATTCTACAGCAAATGGATGAGCCTTCACGGAGCTCTACCCCAAGGTATTCTCACTCTTTTTTCAAACAACGGATATTTATGACAGCTTTAAACTTAAGAGTAACTGACATCTGCTCTCTCCAAGTGTTGTACTCTGGATATTGCAAGGTTGGGCTGACATTTATAAATTAGAATAAATATTTCCTTTGTAACGCTGTAATGCCAGAGTGTTCTGGGTATACACCACGACTCTGCTGTACAAGGTGCTGCAAAAAGAAACACTCCTGAATAAGCAAATTAATTGAGAAAATTTCTGGTTGAAAACACTTTTATCAAGCACAGCTTTGATAGAAAATGCTGAGAAATACCGCCCTTATAATTCAATATGAAAAATACAGTCTTTCTGGTTTCTTTTCATTAAAACAGTTATATAAATACACCAGCTCAATGCACAAGTCTTTTTTTTTTTTTTTTTTTTCTGGTGAAAATCATCAGTTATTGTTAAAACAACAAAAAATGGCACATTTGACTTACTTAAAAAATGTATGTTATGAATCCGTGGTAAATATACAGAGATGTGCCAGAATGAAAAACAAAGACTAAAGGGGTAGGATTCTTCTCACCTATCTTTACGCTTCCAGGAGGTAGCCTGCTGCTTTTGAGCTAATTACTCCGCTCCCCTGTATAACCAAGTCAGAAAAAAATGCACTCTCGGGGTGCAGTTCATCTAACCAAATCTAGGGATCTACAGGAGGACGTAAGGAGTTACATCCCAGCACCGCCTGTTTCTTCGCAATGAATATAAAGGAAGTCCAAACAACACTCAGACACAGGTGTCTCCAAATTCATCAGCAGTTAAATCAACATCCTACTAAATCAGTACCCCAGCATTTTAGATTTGCAGTAACAAGTGCACAGCATTTGGTTGTTCAAGTTCATCTGTATGGTAGAAAAATAGCAGGCATATGGGGGAGCGCAGGCAGGGAGAAGCAGCTCAGGGGGAACTCTCAGGCACATCACACAATCCTTTTTGAAGTACTTAAATTTAAATAGTGGTCCTTTCTCACAGCAATTTCGTTTTTAAATGCATTATAAAACCTTTTGTTTCTATGAAATGGAAGGAGACTATTAGAGAATCTCAATATTTAATGGTCTTAATATTAAATCTCAGTACCATCATTATACCCTGCATGTTCAAAGTAGTATGCAAACATTAATATTCTTCACAGCAGCCTAAGTAAGCAGGAAAATATATTTATTATAAAACAGCCTCCCTCTGGAAGTTCAGATTCAGTTCCACAAAACTTTAGTCTGGTGGTTTACTCAATACCGCACATCAGACTGGTGGCAGAACCAGAATTAACTCTTTGTTGAGCTTGCTATTCTAATACCTATCGTACCAAAACTGACTCTTGTTTTGCCATGAAAAGCCTGCAGCAGACGGGCGTGCTCTCCTGTGTTTATAGCAACATCCTACTTTCAGCAGTGGGTGAAAATCCATCAAGTGATGAATTCAGAAATGTAACCTCCCCTGCCACCCCACTCCACCGCTTTTGGAGGACAAAGCGGGGTTCAGTCAGCCGCATCCGCACCCACTTGGCAGAAGGGCCACTTCTGACATGACCGCCCTTTCCATGCACATCGGGTTTAGCAATGAGTCAGAGTCCCCGTGTGCCCTGGAGAAGTTCTGATCTGGATTTAGATCTGAACTTTGAAGCCTATCTTTTTGATCTCTCTATTTCTGAAAGCTAGAGTTGACTCTTCGGTCTCCTGGGAGCTAGAACAGCATCACGTTTTATTTTCTCTCTTGCTAATGTATCAATTGATTTTCTTTCTGTGAAAAATCCATTTGGTTAATATTCTTCAACAAGGACGGATGCCCATCTTCAGCCTGCCAGCACCTTTAGTTATGTAGCTAACAACAGGGAGAAAAAAAAACACACAATCTGGAACAGAACGATTGTTTTGCAAAGTCAAAACTCCCGTGGCAATCAACGAGAGGTTTGACTGAGCAAGGACATTTAGATGCCTACACGCTTGCTTGTTGTAACCGCACATTTGATCCTGAAAGGTAACAATTATTGCATCAAAATAGTTAATTGCACATACTCATTTATCAGAATATCATCTGGATTTAAAAAAATTCTGATCGACAAGGTGTCCTAGTCAGCTAGGACGCTCTCTTCACTGAGAGAGTGGTGAGGCGCTGGCACAGGCTGCCCAGAGAAGCTGTGGCTGCCCCATCCCTGGCTATGTTCAAGGCCAGGCTGGATGGGTTCCTGGGCAGTTTGATCTAGTGAGCGAGTGGCTGGCAGCCCTGTCCACGGCAAGGGGTTGGAACTAGATGATCTCTGAGGTCCCTTCCAACCCAAGCCATTCTATGAACTAGTGGGTGTTAAAAACCAGGTGGCTGTACAACAGCTCATGGAGGCTGAAGAAGCTCAAAGCGTGGACAAATCGTACTGGTAAGGAACATGCCCAAGGACTGCTGTGCTTGTATGAATTATCTAACTGAGGTCAGTCAGTCTCAGGTAAGATCATATCACATCAGTCTGTTCCTAAGGAGGAAGGGCTAATGACACTGTACTCACTTTGTAAGTTTTGAATCTTTGAGCCAGTTTCAGTCAGGTCTGGCAGAGGAGCAGAGTTCATAACCTATGTATTTAATGAAAAGAAATTTGGCTAGGAAAAAGACTCCATAAGAGCTTCTGCAAAGAGATAGCCTCAATCTTTACTACCAGAAACCTGGATTATGGAGGAGAGGTTAGGAACAGTACGAGTGTCGTAGCCAGCCCACAGTCTAAGTTTCTTCTCACCAGGGACTCTGGCTGTGTTACGTGGCTGGCTGAATTCCCAGCTGAATTATTCTCAGCATAAGAATCTGAATCTAGCTACTTAGGCACCTTGACTTTCACCTACGGTTCCATCAAAACCACGCCCCAAGCCATGCTTCGACCGCTATCTGGAAATCAGATGGATGGAGAGAAAGGACACTGAAAGGTGCAGTGTATTCCCTTAGTTTTCAAACTGTAGTTACCTAGGCAGAAAGTAAAGGCAACACATGTACTTGAAAATGGTAATTTTCTGTATATTCTGCAGAAGAAGGGGCAAATATTCCAAGGATGTTTCTAGGATGCTGTCCTGTTTCATTCTGTGTAGACCAGAGGTTCTTCAGGACAAGGACTGTATTTTCATGGCCTTTAATGCAATCACCTTTCCAATTATGCCTTGTAATAAATCTGTGCTATTATAAACTTGTCATTCGGATTGGTTACCATGACTCGAGTGGCTGGCAGCCTCAGAAGCAGCACTTCCTGTAGTTGGCATTGCTGTGGGCTAAGAATTTTTGATCTCAAGTGTTTCTTTTTCCCTAAAATATATTGTTTCTAATGTCAAAACATGTCAATATTCTGTCAGGATAATTTCACACAGGCTGGAAATTCTGAGTTTTTTCCCATTTATAGTCTGTAACTATCACTAATACGCACTTTTAGTCTGAAAAATACGTTAATTATTGTGAAGTTTCTAGAAACTGCACAAAAGTTTCTATATCAACGTATATATAGTGTTACATATATATAGCCTTCACAGTGTATAGAGGGGGATACAGTTCAGCAAAGCAAAGGAGTTCAGCCTAATTCTACAGGAGTATGGGAAAAACATATGCATAGAGTCACAAATCACATCCCAGGCTGGACTACGCCAGAAGTCCACTGGTTTTACTGGCGTTGCCCACATTTCACATTAAAATAGATCAATTTTCTTCAGGGTTCCATTCTGACATACTCCAGCAAAGCAGGACAACTCTGCTGCGTTCTGTGTCTTGTGGTTGCATCTCATGTCTAACGCACCTGAAAAACTTGCAGTTTCCCATCAGGAAAAGAACAGTTTCAGAGTCTCAAATGAAAACACTTTTCAAGGCCAACACAGTCGGTGCATTGTGGCTTTCGTCCCCAGGGAAATGCCTGGAGGAGCTAACATGCCTCTGGCTCCTCAGGGCGTTCCGTCAGAATTCAGATGTAAGCAAGACAGATTTCTGACACCGCCTGCAACTTCATTTGTCATTTCATCTGTCATTTTTGTCATTTCATTGCCACTTTATTACTACCTCAAGACTCAGTTCACTGTTTCACACATTTTCAACATGATAACAGCCTCCAGTAATCTGTAGTTTCTCCTTGACCATGTGCCTCCTCCAAACAATTCCACAGGAAGCAGACCACTCCTTTTTGATTTCCTTGATTTGAATCCCAAGGTGAAGTCTTTTCTGAACAAATCTGCTGTCTCATCAATGTTACTGATGAAAATTGTTTGCATGTTCGCATTGTTTGCGATGATTTTTGTAACAGAAATAGAGAAAGTGCTGAATGTGAGCTGCAGAAAGCTTCTGTTTCCTACAGGATGTTTGCACAGCAGGACATCTTACCGTGTCCCATACAGGGACCGTGGCAGCTGAGTGAAGAAGGGGAGAATGGCTTTACAAGGGAACAGTTCAACAACAGAGATTTAGTACCGCTGCAGATACAAATCCAATTTTTCCCTACTAACTTTTCCTCTGCTTAATGTAAAGACGGTCTTATGAGGAACAAGGATTTGCTTAGCCTGTATTTTTCTGACAGTTTACAGCCACTTAAGAGAAAATAATTATTTTTCTAAGGGAATTTTCAGTCTAGAGGGATAATAATTGGAGAGGCTTGGGGGTGCATCTCTGCAGCACATCCGACCTTTACCACAATTTTTTTTTTCTGTTTTTAAAGCAACAGCGATGGTTTGAACGTGCCATTTGTTGCCGTGACAAACAATCACTGAGACAAAGCATAGAAATGGGAAATGGTGGTGGTGGTCACTTCCTGGCTCCTGTTACCGCAAAGTACTTCAGAACGGTTGATCTTTTCAGCACAGGCTGCCTCACTGCTCCATTTTCTTCATGTATTATATACTCATATATCTTTAATGCGGAGTAAGAGCAACATAATCAATTATTTATTACACAGCTGACACCACGCAATGAAGACACGACAGCCAACCCTCAATAATGCATTACTGTGCACTATATATCAGTGTTGCGTAGAACTACAAGACAGTGTGACTGAGCCTTGCACTTAGCTTGACTTCACAGCCAAGCAAAATTACATGCAATTGTCTAGGTCACTCTACTGAAAGGCATCATTCTGTCCTAACAGCTTTATGCATTTGCATATTTTTTAAAGAGAAGAGAAAGTAGACTTACCCTCAAGGCAGATAGAAGGTTCGATAAGCATATTCTACATGAATTGAAAGGAGACCATAACAATTCTTCTGGTATCCTGTTGCCTTAACACAGACATTTTATTTTAGGCTCTGATTTTGTTACCATTACAAAGTTGAGCTTGTAAAATATACATGCTCTGCAGCATAAGGCAAATTTCATTTGGCATGGCAGAATCAGGTCAGTCTGGCTACGATAATGACTGGGCCAACAGATGTCTAAAGCAACATTTTAGAACATGTTACTACAGAACTACTTAGCCTCTCTTGCGTCTCTGCCCTTAATACTACAACCGGTAACCAAGGCTGTGGAGGAACAGGGACTGCTCCTGGGTACGTTAGGTCTCCCTGTCGCTGCCCTCTAGCACCAGCCAAGAAGAACCAAGAGCAAATCAAGAGTAAGGTTGGAATACAAAGAAGACATTTTGCAAGATTTCCCACTCAAACACATTCAGTAGAACTTGGCCAAAGAATGTTGGTGGTCTATTGCATTAAGAACATAGAACAATAAAATAAATAATCTCTAATTTTTTTCTTCTTGGTCTCATTCTCATTCCATGGCGGCCTACAGCTCCCTCCCAGGGCAGCGGAGGGGCAGGCGCTGAGCTCTGCTCTCTGGGGACAGCGACAGGGCCCAAGGGAACGGCACGGAGCTGTGTCAGGGGAGGGTCAGGCTGGGGGTTAGGGAAAGGTTCTGCCCCAGGGGGTGGTGGGCATGGCACAGGCTCCCCAGGGCAGTGGGCACGGCCCCAAGCCGCCGGCGCTCAAGGAGCGTTTGGACACCGCTCTCAGGGACAGGGTTTGTGCGGTGCTGTGTGGAGGCAGGAGTTGGACTCAATGATCCTTGTGGGTCCCTTCCAACTTGGGATATTCCGTGCTTCTGTGGTTTCCTCAGCTAGAGCTAGTAACAGCGTAGTGGCAAATCAACCCACCTCTGGTAGGGCACTGGATTAACAGGCTTCGCATACCTTGAAACAATACGTTTGAACATGAAAATGTATATTCTTAATGTTTTACCACTTAACATCAAGATGTTCGCCTTCGCGGCATTTGGAACTGAGAAACAACATTTCTCCCCAGGCCCCTTGTGAATGAATGCTCTTTCTTTCCTGCAGGCCCCTGTTTACCGTGTTCTTTGTCACACTTCCCTCACACATAGCATGGTTATATCTCATTCACAGAGGAGTTTTCAGCTGAAACTTCTCTTGAAAGACACAGTAATCACCTCACGTCTTGCAAAGGACTTAGCAACTAGTGTGCTCTTAAATAAGAAGGAGAAAAAGAAAAAAGATTCCTGGAAAAAGAGAGGCACACACAAGATGCAAACAGAGAAGAAAACACAGTTCATAACAATGGGTGCTAAGCCACGTAAGAAGGTACCGTCAATACGCCAAGATTATGTATACTCCAGATAAGCCAGAGGCAGACAGTGCAGTTTTATCCCAATCTCATGTGTACAGAAAACATACATAATGCAGAATTCTAATGCTTTTTATCCGGGGCCTGCAACTTTTTGATCCAGACAGGCCAGATTATTTCTGTGATGCGTCTCATTTTAGAGGTGTGGTGTGACATTCCTAGATGGCATTACATAATGGCCCTTCCCTTCGCAAGTGTTCAGAGAACTCCTGAGGAACCACCTCCTCCCGCCTGTGATTCCACGTGGCAAAATGAGACACGACTTCACCAGCACCAATTTGATAACAAGGATCCATGGGGCTCACGTCACAGCACGGACGTTTTGCAGGGTGGTCAGGTGAAGCACACAGCTGTTTCACTCAGCACACAAATGCCCTGGTCAAGAGCGGACAAGGACAGGTATCAACATACAGCTCGCCCTCCACTGACATGGATTGCTAGGTAGCTAAAGGTAGCTGGCACGAATTCCACCCGAAATGACTTGATCACTGTCAAGATCAGTGAGAAAATACAGTTTGAACCTAAACAGGTTTTGATTTGCATACCAAACTCCTTCCCAAGGATTTGTTGCCCACAGTAGTTTAGGCTCCCTGACTGCAGATCTACTTACAGTCACTGTATAGGAATATATACAGCCAACATGCTGCATAAATATTGGAAGATAAAAGTCACTCCTAGTCTTCAAGTGAACACAGAAAAGGATTTATTAACAAGTTATGTATTGAGTAACCCTCATTATGTTGCCAAAGTGCAGCCTACAATTAAGATCAGATAAAAACAGCATTTTGGCAAGCAGCCTTTATCATTTGCTGCAACACTCCAGCGAGGAATGTCTTATTCAGACACCGTTATTTTTCTAGGCTGGTTTTTCAAAAAGGATATGAGCTCCACCCATCAAAGGAACAGATCTTTCTATAGAATATCATTTGCTCTTCCCACCTACTAGGAATACACCTGCTTTCACAAAAAATATTATTTTTGTAGAACTGTTTTCAATGTAAACAGTTTTGTGTGGTCCAACGCAGACCACAGCGGTGTCACAAATATGCCTCTGTCTGTAAACACTGAGAGTATGTTCTGCAATAATATTAGCTACGAAATTCTTATTTTGCCACGTTTGTTTCCTGATTTTGATCATCCATCCCCATGCTGCTGATCTTCACTGGTGTAATTTGGCACGGTTGCCCTGATATTAATGAAAATACAAAAATACATATAGCAGGTTAAGACCTGGATCACAGTAACTTAAAACGAAGCTGAATGATGCACTTGGAACCACTCTCCAGAGCAGAATCCTGCATGAATACAGAATAGTGTTGATTTGTGATCAGAGAAAAAGCTGTACATCAAAAAGAATAGGTTCTGCCACCAGGCCGCTGTGTAAGTATAACTTACATTCATTTTATTCCCCGTGAAATGATGACTGTGGTTTCCCAAAGGTCAGAAGGAGAGTCACTAGCATATACAGGAATGGTATTATTAATTAATATACTTTGCCTTAGGAATCTTGAAAACCTTCATTCGTTAAGCCTCTAAAATATCTTCAGAGCCGCAGTGGAAAGGAGCTATTAACAGTGCAGTTTGTTATTATAAATAGGTCTTTTCCATCGCTAAGTTTTGATCTCTGTGATCTCATAAACAAACTATGGAAAAAGCGGCAGCTGCTATCTTGACAGATGGGTCTCAGGCATTGCTCTGCTGGACAGCAGACAGTCGTCTCTCCGGAGAACAATAGGAATTTCCAAGTGCCTGTATCTGTTTTCATCTACTTAACAAGCCACTCATGTCTTGGACTAGTGAAGGGAAGAACCAAGGAGAATGCAAACTAAATGTCTTAGGGGAAACATCTCAGAGAAAAAGGTGAGAATCAGATGAGTATTGCCGGTTAGTGAGCTCCCCCTTGAGTTTAATGGAAGTGACAGAAAAATAGCCAGAAGTTTGTTACAGAGAGAAACGGGCACTTGCAGAAGGTGAGATACGGAAGGCCTGTGCGCCGAGTGCTCACAGGCAGCCCGTGGGACAAGATACGTACAAGGGAACTCCTCAACTTCCTGCTCTTTGTTGATTTAGCATCACCATCTAATTTGGGTGTAGAGCTTTGAATCCAATGATAAGGACAGGCATGAAGTTGAGAAGAGTTCATCCTTTTTAAAGGGTGGTTGGAAGAAAGGGTGTTTCTGCCCACCTTTTCCACCTGAAACACTTGCCAAGAACACCACAAATTCAACTGCACCTCAAGTCTGAATGCTGACCTATGTCCTTCACCTTTTATGGTGGTATTCCCATTATCGGACAATCAACCACTCAACAGGATCGCTCTGTGCCTCCACTTGAACCTATATGGTTTCTGGACATGGAGAAGGATGAAGTTAGGAGAAGAGTAAGTAGGGGAGGTCAGTGGCAAAGGCAAAGACCTGGATCCCTGCTGCCAGGACCTGTTAGATCAGCCAGGAGCAATACGGTCTAGGGTCTGTCCCTGCACAGCCAAAGTTCTTGACTTCAATAGGAGCATGAGAATGGACTGCACAGGCTATAACACTTTTCCAAAAAGCAAAAGCATTTTCACACTTAGGACTGCTGCAAACAAAAGACATCGTAAATTACGCCAGGTTAGATACCACAAACAAAAATAGTAGTGAGTCCATAGACACAAACAACAAAGATAAACATTGCCAAAAATACCTCAACAGCACCATACAGTGGAAAACAAGTCGAGAGAGGACCTAACTGTGAAGCATTACATAAGCAAATGTATTATTACACCACCAGCAATGACAAGTCAGAAGATTTCAGATTCTATAGCGAAACATGCAACGTTATCATCTGCAACACAAAAACAGAGCTGGTAAATACACTGCATAACTCACGGCAGTTGTTACAGACCAGACAGCTCTCTGTCCCAAGTCACATCATCCCAGTCAGTGTAACTGAACACACAGCATCCTATACGAGTAACTTACCATACGAAGTAAATATCTGTTCCTAGCAATCCAACTGCCAAAGTGCACACATCATGACCACAGCAACAAAAGATATTTATCTACAGAAAAAAAAGCGATGGTCCTGTTCCTGTTATCCAAAACTCTAAAGAAAATACAATTCAGGCTTGAATGGAATGAAGAAGTGAAACACTACTTTTTCAAAAATGAAAAAAAATTGCCTTGTCTTTATCTGAAATGTTTCCTTCCACTGAGAATACATTGCTTTGTTTTCAGATTACTGCTACGAACTATTTAAATTCAGCCTCTCTGAGGTCTGAGGAGTTCTTGAACAACATCACCAATTATTTAGTGCCAGATTTTGTTTAGCTACATCCAATCTAGAAGATACCAGAGCTGTTAAGGAGGAAACACTGAAGAAAAAGAGAAAAGTTAAAATTCATGAAGAGTGTGCTGAGAGGGAGGCATATCAGATAAAACTCAAGTACAACCCATAATACGCAATGTTATGGAACATAGCAAAGCTCCATTAATTTAGGCCGCTGTTTCCATTTTCGTGCTTTCAAGAGTAAAGAAAAAGGTTTGTGGGAGTTAATCCATCTCCGTTCTGTGGATCATTTCCATGCTTAAAGACGATGTATCTGCAGACTTATTGGCTGCCTGCGTAGGGAGTTGGAGTCACCCAGCTCACTGGGGCTGCAGGCCCAGGCTGCTGAGTCTTTGGAAATCACCCATCAGAACTGTAAGTATTTCATTTACTCATGTTATCAAAGAGTTGCCAGGAAAGAAAGGAAATAAAATGGATAAAGTCAATGAACTTAAGTAATCCACGTTTCAAATAATTAAAAAAAACACTGCTTATTTGACCCCAAACTGACACAGTTACAAATCTTTCTCCTGGAGAAACAAGTTCATTTGCTGCTTTTTCAAGAAAAAGGGTGCAGAGAATTTAAATGTCTCAGTCTATGTAATCTAACACAGCCGAATCGGTGGGCATCTGCCTGCTCACGTGCCCAAAGATCGCTCAGGACACAGCCAGCCATAACTCTGTTTTAACAGGAATGGACCACAGGAAAGCACGCCCTGCATCTCTTTTCGCATCTCACGTGCTCTGCAGTCTGTGGGCTCAGACAGTATCCTAGAGACACAAAGCACCATGTATCACATTCCTGTTTTGTCTTTTATAAGCATCCACCTAGCACAACAAATATCGCTGCGTAGTAAACCCACCGTTTTCACCCCAGCCACCCCCTGCTTTGGGCACCACTGCACCGCTTTCCTCCTAGCGCTCCGCAGAGAGCTTCGTGTCATGCAGGTTGTGGCACGAGATCACGACTTCTGTTCCTGAGCAACTCGTGCTCTACCATACAGGTGTCAAGGATGGAGTGCACAACAGCTGGATCAAAAGTTCTGCAGCAACCCAGACAAAAACTCTGGCAGTTAAATTCTTGATCTGTGCGTGTTTCTGTAATTTTTGTGCTCTCTTTCTTTTTAAGTCTAATCATCCTCTGCCGTGCTTGTGCCCTCCGTGCCCCAGTGTTTACCTTCTAGCAACAGGATTATATACACTGCCTTCAGTCCCTATGGAACTCTGCTTTTTCACTTGTTATTCATGGCCTTCTTAGAGAGGTGGTCACACGTTTCTAAGACCAAACTGGTTGCCATTTAGGAGCCAGTTCTCCAGGCAAAAACTACATACTAATTTTTGCACAGCTTGCAAATGAATCAGCAAGCCTTCCTGTGAGCTGCACTTACTACTAAGGTAGCTTCCTTAACATGAACAGCCTTTTCTGCAAAAAATCTGAACTCCTGACTCTGTCGATTATCACACCAGGCTCCTACTCAGCGAATCTGAAATTAACATTTTGCTGGCCAGTTTCAGAAACATGGCTTTCAGCACAGATTTCACAGGGTTTAAAAGAAAGTAGTGTCCAGTGATTTATTAACCAGCTTTATTTGGACTGCAACACTAGGCAAAGAAGTCATTTTTGGAGTAAATATCACAGCCTGCTACTGTTTCATAATGTTTTTTTTCCTGCTTCTGTTACCCAAAATTATGTGCATAATGCAGGCACAGTGCATCCTGCAAGAAGCCAGAACATAAGCGATGTTCAGCTGCGTCTGTTTGAATGAAACTGCTTTGTAGGACCACGAAACCGAAATATTGGTGCATTGCAGATTGCCATTTTTAGCTGCTGCAATACCATGCCTTGTTTTGGTGCCCACTGCCAGATGACATCATCTTGTAGCAACTTTTCCAGTGGAGCAGCCCAAGCTGCTTCTCCCAGGATACTGTTGACCAGAAATCCAACAATCTCATTTTTTGTTTTTAAGTCTTGCTGCTGCATGTAGGACTGGAAGAATGAAGAAGGAAGAGGAAATCATAGGATCTTATCAACAAGGAAGATCAGAGATGGCCCTGGGAAAGAGAGCGATGCAGACACTGCTGTAGTGCAGCCCAGAGGTGAATCATAACTATTTGCAATAGGCACACAAGCAATATCAATTCTTGAGGGCTGCTGCATGCACAGATACATACAATTGTATTTTCTCGCATTAGCTCGAGCTCAGTGCCAGGTTCTTTACTAAATAATCTAATAATGGCTGGAGATGAAGCCCAGGCAGCAAGAAACAACAGAAAGCCCTTGTCTGTGATGCTGCAGGGATGATGTCTGTTCCAAATGCTAGGCTACCAATGCTTCACCAGCTAAGAGCAGGACATCAGGCTGTCATGTAACACAGACTGCAGGTTCCAGCTGCCTGTTTGAATGTACTTGTCTTGGCCTCCATGTCAAGTTTGAATTTCGGAGACGCACTGTCCATGTTCAAACCAAATACCAAGCTGCCTCTGGGTGAGCTCCAAGGGCTGTGCTGACTCCTGATATTGCCTAATAAAGAGGGGAGGCCAATTCAAACTACAGATTTTTGACATTTTTTTCAGACGATCTAATGCTTTGCACAGCCATAAACACGATAGGGATTTTCACACATGACAAGAAGTTTGCAGAAAGCCTTCCCAGCTATGGCACAATATATGTTTTTACTCTGAGGCAGACAGGCTTTGTCCCAGTGGCCGGCAGAACATAGTATCTGATCCCTAATTTGCTTAGCAGTCTGTACAACCCTTTTAGGCTGGAGCCCAGATATGATCTTTATTTCTGTCTTAGCAATAACCATGCTACCAGACTAAGGGCACTGGGCCACATCTTAGCCTGGTTGCTTACCACAAATCAGTGTCACCTGCAATTTTAAGGTGACAGCATTTTCTAACCGTTTCTCTGCTCTCACCCAGAGCAACTTCAACATCCTGCTTGCTCTGCTAAAGTGTTAAAGAACGCAAGGCAGGATTGTTACCTTTTTATCTGCCTCAGAAGCCTTCATAGAGATTAGGAAGTGTTGCTTTGATCTCTTCCAGTTCCACAGCACCTTGCTATCTAGACACAAAAGGGCAGATTTTAAGCTGGGGTAAATCAGTTGAACCATGAGAAGGTCAAAAGAGCACTGCTAGCTTGCCCCAGCCCAGAAGAAATTCTGACTGAGCCATTCCAGAGATACAAGTTTCCAGATACAGGTATTTTCCCACCACACACATTCCTATAACCATTTTCTACCCTCTTAAACATAGATTCCTCAGCATCCCAGACATATTTTTTTTCCTCACTTGCTGTATTTTGCAGCACTCGTCACTGCAAAAGCAGTACATCTGATGTTAGATGGTCACATCAGTCAGGGGCTGCAAGAAAGGAGGACTTTGTACGAAATTCCCCACCACAGACATAAAGGTTAGTGTGTTGGCTGAGCACAGAATAAAATGAATGTTTCAATATCTTTAGACAATTGTTGGCTTTTTCTTTTTTGATTCACCCAAATTCAAAGCAAGCTGCAGCTAAGTATAATTTGGCTGGTTTTGCTGCATTGCTGTGACTTTGCTAAAAATAGGCAAATAAAACCAGAGCTCCCTACTCAAGTTTGACCCTATATTAATAGAAATGTATATGACCCTGAGACACGGCCACATTAAACAGTCTGCGTCAGAGCGGTCTCCCTGACTCATCCAAATTGCTCTTCTCATTTTGGGTAACTTGCAAATAACAGGGGCATAAATGTCGCGACAGGGGCAGTAAGAGATACTTGCATTAACACCTCCGTTTTTGGAAATGTGGTGTGCCTGCTGCAGATAGCTAGAGGAAGGGAGGAAAGAGGGAATCCAACTGTGGCCTGTATGGAGAGACAGCCATCCTTCCCTGGGAGCGGGGACAGTGCCAAGGAACAAATTGGATGGTGTGTACAAAAGGAAGAAAAAGCCTTCTGTCCTGCTGTTTACTTGTGCTGGCACATGCTATTAAATGAGTATGCCTTGGGGGAGTGCCAGCCTACCCTCAGGAAATGCCGGCCTATCTTGAAGAGAGTCATCATTTACTGCTGAAAAAAAGAATTAGCAGGGGCAGCAAGAGGCTGAGATGATTGGGTTCAACTTGCATTGGCCTGAAGCCAAATATGCAAGCAAAGGCTTAGGAGAACTTTCTTCTGATGCCTCTGTGCCAACACTAGATGTGGACAGCACAAAT
>VXAV01008945.1:72571-97491 GCA_013399715.1 Alectura lathami | reverse complement strand
TGAAGATGGGGGGGGGGGGAGAATGAGGGGGGGGGGGGGGGGAGGAGCCAGACCATGCCTTGAGTGCTTCTCATAATGGGATGGGATGGGATGGGATGGGATGACCCAACAGCGATGCTGTGGGTACAAGGTGTCTTTTCACACACACTGTACAGCCCTCCCTCTCCCCAACGGCATATTAATAGCAGTGGTTCCTACTGTACATGCTCCAGTGTAACCATCTCGCTCTGAAGCTAGCACTGGCAAGGCTGCCAGTGGGCTAAAATGTTTTCAGAAGAAACAAAACGATCTTGGAGAGCTGCAGGAGGTGACAGCTCTTATGACCCATGCCCTAAATGCTCCCTTTCAGTGTCCCTCTGAGGCCACCTCCCTCTGAGCATCTCCCCTCAACACCCAAGCATGTCCTAACGTTAAAGAGAAATGAGTTATTAAAGGGCTGACTCAGCTGAGAGATGTCTCTTTATGTATCTTTGAAATAGGACATAAATATAACAGTAAGATCTATATGTCGCTGACTGCATCCCTTTTTCCCTGTTCTTTGTTGTTCACCTCCCTCAGCTGTCTGGGAATAACAGTTTGTCTTAATCTGTTTGTGCAGAGTTAAGCACAGTGGAGCTCTTGAATGATGCTATGATACAAATATAATCAAATTCTCTTTTCTCTGTTCCCGGAAACAATGATGANAAAAAAAAAAAAAAAAAAAAAAAAAAGGTGGGAACATCTATAGTGTGGGGGGATGTCTGAGAGCAGAACGTTGCCTTAAAAGCACTTGCCATGAAAGCAAACAAAGGATCTTTAGAACTGTTGTTTAGATGTGATAGCAACTAGAAATAGCTACCTCATTCCTTACTTTTTGAGCACTGATCTTGTCACTCCATCCACAAAACTGCAGTGGGTAAATTCACTCTGACGATCTGTCCGGCTGTGCCTTCCCTAATATGTACGTCTGAAGCCCAGAAACTGCCCCTGGTTGATCACTGCAGAAGGACAGATCTTTAGCAAAAATGACCTTGTAGCATTTAAGTACACTGGTTAATAGCTTTATTTTTAACCATTTAAAAAGAAATTTTGCCCTTTCTTCCTACATACCGATGTTTACCAGTGTAACTGGAAAAAGAGTTAGAGATTCATAGAAGAGTATAGAAATTTTCAGAAAAAAAGCAGTTACATAATAAAGAGTAAATCAAGTCTCTCCACGTCTGTTTCTCAGTCACCTTGAGCTTTAATACAGCAGTCCTGAGGCCCAAATCATGGCAGAGTGTGCAAGTGAATAATTTGCTATCAACTGTTTCTCCTGAAAAAGTAAAACCAATAGCATAACCCCACAAACCTCACAAACCTGCAGCAACACTCACCCTTCAAAAGACACAGAAAGACTCTTCCTATGTAGCCCTAAGGAGACCCACAAAGAAAATGCAGCCCAGTGTCCTCATAGATAAAACAACACTTGCTTTGTGGGCCTCTCACATTACATCGCAGAGTACCAGAAGGGTTCTCCTTGCAACTGCCCTACCGTGCCCATTACATTCCTTGCTTTTGTAGGTGCCCATTGGCACCCACAAGCAAGAAATTAGACTGGCATGTCCCGACCATCTGCAGAACCTAAATCATGCACTGGACATTCTTGTCATCAGGCTCTCACTCTGCCCAACCTAAGAGTAAATAAAAGAAACTAAATTTGCCTGCTGAGGCCACTAACAAGCTCTGTGGTTGGCTCTAGAGCCATATGTAGATTTGCCAGCAGAGCGAACGCTCTGATCCGCAGCCTGGATTCTGCTGCATGAACACACACGGTGCGGTTGGAAAGCTGCTCCCAAACGGTGTGTGTGGCACTGCTACTGCCAAGCCACACATAACCTCTCTCAGCCTAATTCTAAAGCTTTCCATTCGTTTTCCTGTGCTCAGAGCTGTGTTGCTGCTCCCCAGTCAGAAGTCTCAAAGCCAGAGCTGACTGATCCCAGCTGGGGTCTGAGCCAACATGGATTATCACCAGTGGAGAGCTACAGAATTGTAGCTGGGGCATATAGAGGTCATAGATGTTTCCTCAGCTGAAATTGCTCTCTCTCTCCCTCCCTCCTTCATAGCAGTGTATCTTTGACCTGACTTTCCAGCTTTGAGAGCCGTCTATGCTCTGAGACCATGGGTATTTGCACATCGCGCTCCGGGGTCACCCAAAGGCTGCCCTCTGCATCAGGCTGACTCTATATTCAGGCAGAGAAGCTACAAGAGCAATCCCCGGCGCACGCCTGGGGACTCTACGTCTAAGCCTGTCTGGCAGTTTAATATTCTGCCAGGCACCTTAGTGCACCCGAATGGCCGTCTGCAGACTGCCTGCAGGGCAATGAGTCTGTGGTACAAGCAGCGGCTCACGCAGCCGTCCTGCTCCCAGCCCCTTCTGTGCTCCTCAGCTGAAATGCAGACACGGCCTGGGGTGTTGTTCAGGAGCTGCAACGTGCTCAACTCCTGCGCTGCGGATCCTCTCGAGCTGGAGGCTAAACGTGCCACGTCTCCTAGGCCTGTGAACTGCATGTGTATGCATAATAAAGGCCAGTCAAAATCTTTATTAAATAAACTAATAAGTACCCCAAGTTACAAGCCAAATGGGACCAATGTTCATTTAATGTAGCCAGAAATGTTTAATACTCCCCTGTCTCCATGACTCATAGCACTGAGAGCCCAGCAAAAGCTGAGCAACACTGCACACGATCTTCCTTTAAGCATGGATGTATACAAAATGCAGTACATATTAACCAGGCTAAAAATCCCACATCTGCCAGGATAGACGCACACAACACCTGGTCTCACACACACCTCCTATCAAACAAAAATGCTGGCTGATGATACAAGTTCCTCTTGATACCTCTGCAATGTTCACATCATACATCTGAGCACACTCATGCCAGAAAACACAATATTAACTACAAATGGCATAGTTTTTGCATGTCAACACAGCATAAAATGCAGGTATTTGAAGACACTTTGGTGTCTAAAGATGCACTCATACGGCAGGAATTTTAAATGCATCTGGGCGTCTAATTTCTTTGATTTCAACTAAATTATTTTAAAAACACTTCAGCTCTAACCGTTTCCTTAAGCTTTCCCCAGATATAAAGCATAACTATCACAAACCTAAACAGTTCATTAAGAAAGGTCAACATCTTAAGCTGCAAGCGAATGTCAAATCCTGTGTGACATTTATTGCTTAAAACCCAATTCTTAAAAATGAGGAAATGGTCAGGCAGGAGCATTACAGATCTTTCCGTGTCTACATACTACAAAACTCATATTTTTATCATCTCGAATGAAGAACATACACTGCATCACAAGGCACAGCCGTCATTCTGAGCCAGTGCTAAAGCACTGTTCTTTTCAACTTGTGTGTGTGAATATTTTAAGAAATAAAGGTAAGTGGAAAACATTGGTTACTATGTGTACTAGTAAGAGATTTATCACTATTTATGCTTACCTTTTGGTAGAGTATTCATAAACACTAATTCTGAGTCAGCTTTGACCTAGCAATGCCCACTAAGCAGATGGAGGTCCTCCTTAGCTGAACTTGCTCACAAGGCACATCACTCATTCTAAATCTAAATTTATTTCTGCCCTTGTCAAGCTGCTATCTCATTATCTCACTATTCACTGACACAAGAAATGATGAATCATGAACACCGGGGTACAGAGAACCAAAGACACTAAATAAAATGACCCTTATTATGTCAGTTGTGCATAGCCCAACGAAACCCTCTGGTGGGACCTCTAGGGGTTACTGTAACACAAGTAAAGAATGGCTGCATTGTGTTGAAAATAATGACAAATATATACTGGAAGAATAATATTCTTATTCTTCTTATTCAAATCAGGAATAAAATTTGTGAAATTGATTTCATTGAATTCAAAACATGACTGGTGCACAGCAAAATTAAGGCTACAGGTGGATTTGCATTTGAGAGTTATCGTGTGACGTTACAGATAAGAGTGTTTTCAACTTTCACAGAGGTTTTGTTGTGCATTTAATGACCACTACGCAATTCCCTCTAGAAAACAGACAAAGTAGGTATCATTTACTTAAAATAGAACAAAACTGTTACAAAATCAATCGAAAAATCTTACACTCACACCATTTATGGGATAAGACTGTATTTTACAATTGGACTTGGATAGACAGATATCTTGGATATCTTGGAAAGATAGTCATGCACATCCCAAACTATAACTTAGTATTTTAATAATTTAAAACTAAAAAAGCGTGGGTTTACATTAGATATAAGGAAGAAATTCTTCACTGTGAGGGTTGTGAGGCCCTGGCACAGGCTGTCCAGAGAAGCTGTGGATGCCCCATCCCTGGAGGTGCTCAAGGCCAGGCTGGATGGGCCCTGGGCAGCCTGATCTGGTGGGTGGCAGCCAGCCCACGGCAGGGGGTTGGAAAAAGCTGATCTTTAAGGTCCCTTCCAACACAGACCACTCTACAATTCTATGCTTTGTGGCACTGATACCAAAATCACTGGCTGTGAGGCTACCCATGCACATCTGTTACCTTCTGTACTATCTTCTACACACACCTATGCCGGGGAAGACATTCGGGCGCTCAGCACCTCCACAGCGAGGGCTGCAGCTCTCCCGCTCACACCGCCGCACACAGCCTGACAAGTAGCACGGCCACATGCACACGCACCCGATGACATCATGGCTCCGTCTGCCTCTGCTGCACCTCTCCACAGTCCTGCTGCAGGTCCCTGGTGGCCCAGGCTAGCATGACCTCCAGTGTCAGCAGGACTGGAAAATCAAGGTGAACTTCTCATCTTTTGGACGTGATCATTTTACTTTATAGTCCCTCTCTGGAGAATTCTTCCAGCTTCTTCCCAGTGTGGCTATTTTTATTTTTACCGTACACAGATGTCCTTGAGGTATGCTTAACAGCACAAACAGTGAACGCCGTTTGCCAGCGCAGGGTTTTCCTGTAACGCGATATCGCCCCGACGCGCCTGCGGCACACGGAACCCCAGGGCCGTGCGTGTGGGGGCACAGGGCAGACCTGAAGGTAGGACAATGCCTCACAAGGCTAAAATTAGCTCCTGAAAATAACAGGAACGTCAGAACTCGCTTTGCCTGCACTGAATTGGTAATGCTGAATTTTCCAGAAAACTCGGCCAGATAAAGTTTTAGAGAAAAAAAAATGCAAGCTGGTGGGATGTCAATTAAACGAGACGTGATCGCTGCAAGGGGATTTATACAAACAGCTTTCATTACACTGAACAGCACAGCGGCTTGTCAGTCTTCTGAACTGCAAATATTTCTGTGCAATGCAGATCGTTACAGAAAACCTCCCCTCTCATGGCTGCTGCTGTCTTCTGACGGGGATTTCTAACGCTCACCTGTTTTTACAGAAAGGACAATCTGGCCAGGCTCATAGCACAGATCAAAGGTTTCCGCCGAGTGATCCGCGCGCTGAAGGAACACCCCGAAGTCAAATACCCATCTGTTTTAATGAAGCCATTTTGTTTTTCATGCACATTAAGATCTAATAACAACCAAAGCGGTGTAAAAACTTAATTAAGCTCTCTGGCTACATACATATACAAAGTCATAAGAAAATGACTTTGGGGAAATTGTAATATTACATTCTAGAATTGATTAACCATTTTGTTAACCACTTTTTAATATGCTTTAAGTACTTTTTAGGGAAGTGACCAATTCTAAGGATGCACCGCAATACATGATAAAACAAATGGTTCTAGAGCTTGGTACTGGCTCATTTTTCATCATATGGCGCATCTCCTGCAAAGTGCTGACTGTCCTCTGGTGCCAGTAAATTTTGCTTGTGGCAGAGCATTTGCCTGACCATTATAAAGCCAAGGAGAAGTTGGAAAAGCAGATAACATTTATCAACTCCATTTTGTGGTTTACCTCCACAGCTAGACAGAAAAGCACATCAGCTCTCTGGGGAAGCAAAAAATGAAATGCAATAAAAGAAAAATAATTGACATGATTAAGCCTAGGGAAGCAAACAAGTTCAAGCTCAAATGTTGGTATTTTAGGGGGAGTCAGACTAATTGCCAGCCCAGCCCTAAAAGCTATGAATCTAGGAACAGTCTGAAACCTCTAGGAAGTGACCTAAGTGAGGAAAAGAGCATTAAATGAGACTGCAACCAATACTTCCAACACACACGACAAAACTATCAATTAATGCACTTATATGCCAGAAGTGACCCTTGCTATCTCTTCATCTGACTTCCTACTCTGATGTAGACTGCAAGATTTTCCCTAAATAATTCTTGCTTGAACTAGTGCTGATTTAAAGATGTCATGGGGCGGTGAATTGACTGCAATTATTGACTGGTTCTCAATTATAAATCAGTATTTCCAGCTCAAATGAATGCCTTATTTTAAGATGAACATGTAAAATTTCACTTTCCAGCTATGATATCTTCATGCATCTTGGTGAACTAACAGAGCAATTTAGTCATCCCTGACATTTTTTGTTCCCCATTTTCCCCAAACCATCCCTTAACCTCTTCTGAACAAACAGAGCACTGCACCTTCAGGCAGGTGACCCAACGCTTCCACCACCCTCACGTCTTTCTTCTTCCTGAATTGTGAATTACAAAACTGAGCACCCTATTTGTGAAACAGCCGTAGGAGTGTGAGGCCCTGAACCTCCTCCCTTTTCCTCAGTGCTCCTGTTTATACATTCATGGACTGTAGTCAGCTTTTTGGCAAAAGACCTGCTCTGGCATTTGTGTTCAGCCGTTTATCAGCCACCACTCCCCAGGACTTTTTCAGTGTCACTGCTTCTTTGACAAAGTCCTCTCATCTGTAGGTGCAGACTTCATTCTTTACAATGTTCTGTGTGGAAGAACAAAGGCTTTTATAGAAATTGAAATATATATTGTTTGCTTGTGACCATTTTATGTAGTGATTCTTCTTACTCTGTGTCAACCACCCACTGGATGAGATCCCTCATTTAGGAACTATTTACCATCTTTCTTACATCTTTTGCCACTGATAGTAACCCTTACAGTCCAATTCAAGACCCTCCAGAAAGCCCCCTACTCAAAAAGCCGGGTTATATCCACTGGCATGTTTATTTTGTATCTTTTCCATTTCTTACTCAAAACATACTGAGTTCCTTGCAGATCATGACAGAAAACTTCATGATCTCTGTAAACATTGTCTAGTCATTCTTACACGTGTTCCTGGAAAGCCAGCTTGACAACACCTGCTATCCATACACCCCAAATGTGCTCGTTTGAGAACAGGAATTCAGCCACTATTGCTGACCAGAAGCACAGATGACAGAGACCAGATTAACAAGGTTTGATATAATGTAATAAATTTCAGAACTCCAATAGTGACTAAAAATGAGGAGTAAGAGTTTGTTTACAAGTATTTTGAATAGTAAGAAAAAAACAAACAAACAGCAATTTGACCTGAGGCTTTAACATTACGATCTAAGATTTTTTTCATTTCAAGAACACACACACACACATACATACACCTGTATTGCAGATGACTTACTCAAGCAAGAGAACAAATTGTAATAAATCAACACTAATCCGCCTTGAAGATTTAAGTGCTGATCTCATATTTAAGTTAATACAGTATTCCGTTGTATATGATACACACAATTTAAAAATATTTGGTATGGTAATTTCATTTTTTCTAAGTTGTCTCCCCAGCTCTTTGACCATGCGTGAGTTGGGGCTTCTCACTGCAAAAGGGTCCCAAACATTTTTCTCATATACAGAGGCAGCCATGGAGTCCATCCTTACTCAGCTCAGCCAAAAGAAGCATTTCTAAATTAGCAAACACTGCTTCACAAAGAGCAGTAAACTCATAGATCAGCAAAACAGAGTTTCTCGACTTTTAAATCCAAGAGCCGTGAATCTTTTTTGAAGGGCAAAATAACCACACCACTACCATGGATCATCCAGTGCAGCATTGACACAGTTTTCATTTGTACCCAAATACAAGTTAGAAGAATTTTGAAACTTTGTGTAAATAAACATCTCTGACACCCTGCCGCAGCCCATTTTCTGCCTTTGATGGCTTTCACCTGTGGGCTTGCTTCACTGTGGATTAGTTTGGGAGGGAGAGCTGGTGGGATTTATTTTGCAAACTTTTCTCTGCAAACCTGCTGACAACTGACTCCAGTAACAGCTCCCAGGCTGTAAGATCGCCATTCCAGGGCAAGGTGGGGGTCTTTAAATACCTCACCCTGGTAGGACTTGTCACGTCCATGCTGCTACTGTTCTTCGATCAGGAACCAATTCCGTTCTGATAAATCCTCCTCAGAGACAGGTTTATGCAAGTCATGTGCAGAAGTTACCTCAGCCAGTGACATCGATTTATTTTCTGATAAGAAGCTAATTATAAAGCTTGAAATTCACAGTCGCTCAGTAGAAGGGGAGCAATATGTCCTCTAAACAAAGTAAAGTATGCTGTATTAATAAACATATTAGCAACAACAATTCTGTCCCAGAATATAGACACATCATCTGCCTACTCAAGGGAAAATATTTCCATTGAGAATCATAAATCTGGCCCAGAAATTATCGTCCACTTGCCCACTAAGCAATCAAAAATTTGCTTTAGTCTAGAGATTTGAGTCGGGTAATTTTTTTTGTATTCTTTCAGGTGTTGGGGGGTAAATGTCAAAAAAAAATTACCCCTAGATCAATGATATAAACAAGTAACTAAGCTAGTCACCACCACAGCAGCATTAAATATACAAACCATGCTAAAAAGAGACAGTTGTCCCAGTACACAGCACATTATCACAACACAGAAACTGAGAGTATCCTATGGGAAAAATAATAAATAATTCTGTCAGATTAAGAAGCTGACCCTTAATCTGATACAGGAAGGAAAATATACTTCCTTCCCTTCTTCCCTCAGAATTCAGTTCCTATGGTCTTAGATGCCCACTTGTAATTCAGTTACAATAGTCTGTAAACTAAGTCAAACTAAGCCAGAATTACAGTCTACCATATTCTGTAGGCAGATTGTTTTTATACTTACTGATCTGGGGCAAAAGTAGGTATCCTGAAGAGCTGCATTGTCCAAGACAATAAACAACTGATCATTTAAGGAAAATCTCTTGATGTATTGTGGGGTGGGGGAGCTCCAGGCAGGCAAGAAACAAAAGTCCTTCTTGAGGGTAGTTATCTCTGGTTTTCTGTCACTCCGGTGAGGGAATTTTGTCTAGATGACCAATCTCCTCTACCCTTCTCAAAGAGGTAGATGGAGCGGTAGGATCCTTTCTTACCATCTCCCAAAAGAAAAGCCTCTAAATTTCTTTGATTGTTCAGAGTGGGCTCTGTCTTGATCTGCTGTTTTGCCCTGCTTTACTGCAAAGTGGGATCATACAATTTTCCAAGTCTTTAAATGTCTCCTATGACCAGTGAAAGCAGAGTGTTATGTTTTCTTATGCTTTTTTTTTTTTTTTTTTTTTTTTTTTTTTTTTTGTGGGGAGACTTTTTATTCTGAATAAAGAGAAAAGCTAAGATTATGTTTCAGTTGAACTGAGAAGTACATTTTCATAATCCAGGGGCTGATAAAAAAAATGCACTACCGACATTAAGACAGGGATCTTCTGGAGAGAGTCCAGCGCAGGGCCACAAAGATGCTCAGGGGTCTGGAACATCTCCCATACACGGAAAGGCTGAAAGAATTGTGGGTCTTCAGCCTGGAGAAGAGTAGACTAAGAGGAGATCTCATCAATGCGTATAAATATCTGAAAAGCAGGAGCCGGATGGATGAGGCTGGGATTTTTCAGTGGCGCCCAGTGACAGGACGAGGGGTAATGGGCAAAAACTGGAACACGGGAGGTTCCATACAGGTCTAAGAAAAACCTTCTTTACTTTTAGGGTGTCGGAGCACTGGAACAGGCTGCCCAGAGAGGTTGTGGAGTCTCCTTCTCTGGAGACATTCAAAACCCGCCTGGACGCGTTCCTGTGCGATCTGCTCTAGGTGTTCCTGCTTCGGCAGGGGGATTGGACTAGGTGAGCTTTCGAGGTCCCTTCCAATCTCTAACATTCTGTGATTCTGTGAAAATCCCTCAGATGTATGCTGCTGGCTAGGTGAGGGAAGGGACTGTCCTACTCTGCTCCGCACTGGTGCAGCCTCACCTCGAGCACTGGGTGCGGGTTTGGGCACCACAATATCAGAAAGAAAAAAAAAAGCTGTTAGAGAGAATCCAAAGGAGGGCAACGGAGATGGGGAAGGGTCTGGAGGGCAAGACCTGTGAGAAGCAGCTGAGGCCCCTTGGTTTGTTGGTCCCAGAGCAGAGGAGGCTGAGGGGAGACCTCATGGCGGCCTACAGCTCCCTCCCAGGGCAGCGGAGGGGCAGGCGCTGAGCTCTGCTCTCTGGGGACAGCGACAGGACCTAAGGGAATGGCACGGAGCTGTGTCAGCAGAGGGTCAGGCTGGGGGTTAGGGAAAGGTTCTGCCCCAGAGGGTGGTGGGCATGGAACAGGCTCCCCAGGGCAGTGGGCACGGCCCCGAGCTGCTGGAGCTCAGGGCGCGTTTGGACGCTGCTCCCAGACACAGGGTTTGGGTGGTGCTGGGTGGGGCCAGGAGCTGGACTCCATGCTCCTTGTGGGTCCCTTCCAACTTGGGATATCGTGTGATTCTATGATTCCAAGTTTTACAGCTCAGAAGCGTGAAAAGAAAACACAAACACCCTCTCTTCATTCCCACAGGGAAGTCTTCTTTCTTCTGTGTGACCGCGGCTGCGCCATGGTTCCCCACAGGCTGGACACGCAGCACTGATGGATCTGAAGCACTGCTGTTCCTCTCCCCCGTTATTGCCCAGCTTTTCAGCCCTGATCTCCATTTAGTGCACGTCACATCCACCTCTTCCCCACAGCCTTTTCCAGTTGTGTCAGATCCTCAGCCCAGCTCACAGTGCAGCCCCCAAAGTGTCTGTGTGCGCAGAAAAGAGCGGCCCACAAGAAATGGCTGTGGGCAGTCCTACGGCCCTGGTTTAGCCTAACATTAACCACCTTTATCCTAGCACTGCTGGAACCTATTAGGAGCACATTATGCCCCAGAACAAGAAGCATTTTCAAATGCAGGCTGTGCTCATGGGTTTTCTTTTTTTTTTTTTTTTAATTAAGGCAGAAGCATAACATGCCCTCATTAACATCCCTGACTCCAGTGACAACAGAAGAATAGGCTGTCCACTTGGCTCTGACTTGACATTTACTCTGATACTGTCTAAAATTAGGTCTCAGATTCTCTTGGAAGGGCTAAATTAAAAAAAGAAACACGGTACTGCATACTGTCAAAGTCTCTCTTACTTTGTTTTTCTGCGAATTCAAGCAGGTCGGTTCTGCCCCAAAGTCAAAACAGCCTCATGTGACCAGGGGTGCATGAGTTAGGGAATGTGGAGGGTAGAAAGCCTGCTGTTTATAATTGCTAGCCTGGTGATTCTTCTTCTAAGCTTTGCTCTTACTCAACAACCTAATTTTTTACTGCTCCAAGCCTTGCAAAGTTTACATAGTTTTTAATTTACTAACGCAAAATACACATGAAATTGATTGCCCTTCTCTTAGAGGAAGTCTACAATGAATCCAACCTTTTCCTCCTCTGTTATGGTCCTGTTTATCCAAAATGAGAAGACAAACTCTTTGCATTTGCTGTAATAATCAAGTTTGTAAATATGCATACATAAATGAAAACATGTATTTCATGTCCATACTTTTTGTGCTGAAATTAAAAGATTGAAAGTGAGCATTTATCCTAGGTTTTTGTTTCTGCTTCCTAAAAAATCCTTTTTTTTTTTTTTTCCCTTTTCATGTAACACTAAACATTTTCCACCCCTGACACTAAAAGGCACTGCAAATATTAACATAATTTTGCAAACATACACTTCTGAGGGGAGTCTAAGGTGTTGTTTTAACCATTTCCAACCCAAGCCATTATATGATTTTACAATATTATGAGCGAGGAAACACAGCCAGGTGATTTATCTGAGGGGAAACAGTGGAGAGGTCAGAGGCAGAAGCCAAGCATCCTCACATGCCCAGAAAACACTGCTTGAGACACCCTCTTGTTTTCCAGTCTTTTTTTCCTCCCACTTCACTTCTGGCTACTTACAGACAAATAAGCTACAGAACTGAGATGCAGATAACAGTTTCTTGGAAAAGCAGAGCTGTTAAGGATTTAAGAGCGACGTTTGGCCTGCTTTAAGGAACCCAGTCTGGAATTCAGGTTCAGATTAACACTTTGGATGGGTTAAAATACTTCACAACACCTGGTTTTCCGTCTGAGGACACAATTAGAAAACAAGCTGCAGTCTCACTGCCTAATGCTCTGCTCGAAGGTGAATAGGAGCTGCATGATGGTTAATACTGAAAACTGTAGTAGAACTTGCATGAAACTGAACAAAACACGGAAGGCCACGAGGATGCTCATAGGGCTGGAGCACCTCTCCTATGGAGACAGGCTGAGAGATCTGGGCTTGTTCAGCCTGGAGAAGAGAAGGCCCCAGGGAGACCTCATTGCAGCCTTCCAGTACCTAAGGGGGTTTACAGAAAAGTTGGGGAGGGACTCTTATCATGGAATGTAGTGACAGGACAAGGGGAACAGCTTTAAACTAAAAAAGAGTAAATTTAGATTAGATATTAGGAAGAAATTCTTTACTCAAGCTGTGACAAGGCGCTGAAATATGTTGCCTAGAGAAGCTGTGGATGCTCCATCCCTGGAAGTGCTCAAGGCCAGGCTGAATGAGGCTTGGGACAACCTGGTCTAGTGGAAAGTGTCCCTGCTTGTGGTAGGAGGTTGGAACAGAACAGTCTTTAAGGTCCCTTCCAACCCAAACCATTCTGTGATTCTACAGTTCTATGAACATTAAGTCAAAAATTCTAAAGATATGCAAAATAATTCAATGAAACATGACAGCAAAATTATACCTACACACATAATAAATTGACAATTTTTTCTGAGATTCTATTATAACTTCACAAGAGCGTTCCTGTGTGTAGTAAGAACCCAGAGCAGCAGGAGGGTGCCATGTAGGGCACACTGGGGATATTCAATCATTCATTCATTCATTCATTCATTCACTCGTGCTTCCAGACACTGTCCGGTTTCTCTCGGCTAGCAGGCTCCTTGACATCGAATCCAGAGAACACTTCACATCTGCCTGGTTTTTATCAGCCAACACCCTCTCGGTCTGTATTGCACATCAGTTTCTCAAGGGAGAAACAAGAGCTAAGATAACTACTGCCCTAGTAGCCCCACTTTTTTCAACACAGCTACTTGTCCACAAAATGTACAGAGGTGTCCGAAATCTAAAATAAATGTGGGAAGCACTGAAGACTGGTAGCTATTCTTATCTCACTGCCCTCTATTAGCACAACGGGCTAACCGTGTGCGTTACCCCCTAATACAACTGTCATCATTTAAATGCTTTGCACTCTCCACATGGGTCAGTCCTACAGTGACAGACTGAATAATAATAATAAGATTACAGGTCTTATGACTCCATTGGAGGAATTTTGCAGTCAGTCAACATGTCTTCCCAAACTCTTGCCAGGAAACAATCCCAATGCAACATTTCTTTGTATTTTTGTCTGCATTGCAAACCATTTCTCAGCTCTCTATCACCTCTGGCATCCCTGTTTCCAGCTACAAGCTCCCTCAGGTCCAGCCTGCTTTGCTTAATATTCTTTTCCCAAATACTTCATGCACTTTTGCATCTGAAGAAGAGTTTTTAATGTGCTATGATGGCAAGTCCTATGAAAACACGTCAGAAATGGCCCTGCAGTTTTAGTGAATCAATGTACGGCAAGCTTTTGTTACTTTATTGAAAAAAACAAATCGTTACCATCAAATGTCCTATTATTCTTTACAGCAAGGACGGATTGAGCTCTTAATCTGTTTACAAGGCTTATATAACAAATGAAGTTAGGATTGGTTAGAGAAAGACTGAAAGCCTAATGAAAACCAACATACTTTCTGATTTGCTAACATTTAACTCAATTTCTATAGTTTGTTCTCAAAAATTACACACTTTTTAGGTCTGGAGAAAAAGAAACAGTTCCTCCAGAGCTGATACAGCCCAGTGGAAGACATAATAGATAACGACTTGAACTAAATTTCTGTCCTCAGCTTTATCAAAGGCTTGCTGTGTTCTCTGGATAAATCATTTCCCTTCTGAACTTTCCTGTCTTTTGCAGAGGAGTAAACATCGCTTTTCCCTTTCCAAAGGGATTTATGAATGGAGGGTGTAGAATTTTGATCAGATTTAACTTTAAAAACTGTCCACAGGGGATGAATAATGGCAGTTCCTTATCACAGTATCGAGCATGAATTTGCATCTGACTCAAGTGTGTAAAACTCCTACATTCCCAGCCAGGAATCCGAATAAATGCTGAAAATGAGATAGGCTATATAAATGGCCTCACACAGAACAAGTCTTAAGAGCAAAGGTAAGAATGGTCTCTTAATGAAGCATTTCCATTCTGATCCATGGCCCGTTCAACATCTCTTCTTGTAGTTAAGCCTCTGAAGCCCTCAGAGTTCAGATATAAGGTCACAACTTCTCAGTTGCAGCCAGGAAAAGGTAGGACACTACAAAACAAGCTCAGCCCCATGTCAGATGATAGCTCTCAGCTGTGCTGTGCAGAAGCACTGCTGACTGACTTGAGGAACAGAGCGGGAGCTGTGAACCTGCCCCTGCTATTTATTTGACTGAAGACAAATGACAGCAGAAGAAAATGGAAAGCACAGCGTAAAAAGAAAGCTATTGATGGGGCTGTCTGGGCACTCCAGAAATTCCTCTGGCTGGGCGGCACAGACGCGGCCAGCACTGTTCAGAGTTGTTGCCAGCTGGCCACCGTGCGGCACGGAGGGGCTGGGAGGGCTAGTCACATGGCAGTGTGACAGAGGAGCATCTCCTGTCCTCGTTAGTGGAGAGACCCCGAGCCCAAGGTCAGTTTGTCAAGCTCTGCAGACAAGACTGCTCCCCTCCATACTGAGGGGCATCCTGTGAGAAGACTTCTGTCCTGGGGTTAAAGCCATTCTTTGTGATCACCATTCTACCTTCCTCCAGAAAAAGAGAGAACGCTTTCAGAGTAAAACAAGATTACATGTAATTCTGCTTTTACTCTGCAATTACAGTGTGTGTGGATAGTGGATGATTACTCTGCCTGCAAACAGGACGGCTTGATGCTCCTGGTGCATGAGTGTAGTGCAACATTCAGCCAACAGAGACAGGAGAGGGTTACAGTAGGGTCAGACAGAATAACCCCTAATAAGAAAAGATAATGTTACCTTACAATGAAAACGGGCAGAACCCACTGAGACATCTTCAGTTGTGATTGAAATTAAAGCCTGAGCTGTAAAATTCAGATTCACATCTTCAAATACTGCCACATACTTCTGTTAATATACAACGCTTTAGCTCAGACCAATATTGACTTGGCAGTCAGCCTAAAAATTTCAATCTCAGATCCTCAGCCTTCAAAATAAAACTTGTGGGAAAAGCTTTTCAACCAAAATTACAGCTTTCACAACAACAATAAAAAAATTGCTACAATTCTTTAGGCTGAAAATTGTGCATCCCAGACTGGAAATGGCAATACTTCATGGTGGTGATGCCTCAGGAACCCATCCGCTTATCTTTTATTTTCTTTTATGTGTCCCAAATGTTGCTAAATTTCTCCTCCCAAAGTACCAAACCCTCCTCTTCTACTGGAAATCCTGCTTATAGCATAAAAAGAAATTTATTCATGAAGAAGAATGAAAATCTAAATTACTTAACTGCAACCCCTATGTAGCACTACAGCCTGATTTCCAAATGACTACCTTTTGCTGCTGTCTTGTGTTTTGTTTTTTTTTTTCTAGCATAGCCTAAAGAATTTCAGCAGGAAGGTGCTGCTTTTAATGTTGCAACAGCAGCAGCTTCAGTGGGTTTGGAAGGAGCAGAAATAGCATTATCACTTCAGTCATTTAAAAGCAGACAGAACCAACGCATCAGGCAGGACACTGCATACAGCAGCCATAGATCGGAACAAAGTGTTAGGTCTTCTCCTCTGCCCAGGAGGAAGCCACCCTCACCAGAATAAAACTCTTTGGCTAGAAGACCTCTTCAAGCAGAAGTCAATCATGGTATATCAATGTAGTGACATCACTGAATGTGCAAAGGGAGGTGATACAGAGCAGCAAGAGACCAATGAGAACCAAAAACTATGCAGGATTAACGGAAAAGGTCTGGCAGAGCGAACCAGGCTTGGGATACCATGAGCAGAGACAGGAAGAGTTACAAATCAGTGCTGTACCACTGAGTTTTAGGAGCCCTGAGATGCTGGATGCGAGCTGAAGGACTACGCTGGCTCCATGGATCCACATCATCTGCAATCCCTCACGCATTGCTCAGCACGAGGGAGCACAAACTTCTGCAGCCAGCAGTCTCATGGAAAAAAATTAAGTAAGATTTATGATGCCCCGGAGTAACCAAAGCTAAATAATCTATCTCAATTGCGAGATGTCGCTTTTGATACTGAGCTCCCTCGGAAAGGTCCTGGCGTTGGTTCAGCGAGGCTCAGCAGAACTCGTGCCAGCGTCGGCTCGCTGCTTCCTGCAGTGGCACGGGGCTCCTCTGAGACCTCCTGTGGCAAGAGATGGGTGCCCTGTGAGCTCCTGGGCAGTGGTCACCCCTCCAGCTCCAGCCCATGGAGCTCAGATCAGCAGCCCGCAGATGCCCTTGGCCACGCAGCACCTGCAGACACACCTGGAATGTGGGTGCCCCCTGAAAAGCGGGTGCCATATGTCCTCCGCAGAGGGATGACACCGTATCTTGTCCAACTAAAAAGATCACCCTTTCCCCTAGCCCTGCCTGGCTGAGCTGTCTGGCTTAGGAACCTGATTAAGCTCTTTATCTAATTGAGAGAGAGAGAGGCACATGCAAAGGCTGACTATTTAGGTACCACAAGGTAACTAAGCTCTCAATTTAGACTTCTTAATTAGGTAAACACAGCAATGTCAGGTCTGTTTTGTCAGGAATGAGAGACAAAGCTATCACTGTTGCCAGCTGATAGAGCTTCTCATTCAGTTAGTTGCATCCACTTGTACATGTACACAAACTATTTACTCCACCAGGCAGCCCCAGTTCCCACAGTTATTTGAGCAACTCTTTTTAATAGTTTGGACAATTTATTAGAAAACATCAAAAGAGCATGTTCTTCGCTGCAGAGTCAAAACTACTTTTTGCAGTTATGATTCACTGAAGGAAAAGGATGTTTTTCAGTGCTTAGCTGCCAAAAAGATCTTTACAGAAGTGGAAGGCTTTCATCTTTTAAACGAAGGCGATTTCGAGAGATTACTTCAAGTGGAAGAATACAGGAGTTGGCAGGCCCCGAAAGATGGACAGACATCACACTCTCCTGGAATAATGCATCTTGTGAACACGCTCGACAAAACTATTAAGCTCTTTCTAGGTAAGAAAGGTTTCCCTGGCTCTAACCCAAGACTCAATTCCAATGTCTGTTAAAAAACAATTCTTATTAATGACAGCTCTAATTGCATTGTTCACTACTCTCTTCCAAAACCAAGACAGCTTCCTGGAGGCAAATAATCCTGATTGAATTCCTTCCTCAGTTTCCTCTCAGATACACGTGCACAGCTCTCAGTGAAGCTGTGGAGATGTTTCAGAAAACGGGACCGGAGAAATAGCGCAGCCCTGTACTCACCTGGCACAAAACCCTTCCACGCCGAGCTGGTGCTATGCAGGTGCTAAGGCTCACAGACGAGTATGTGACACTCTGCAAAGTTATTCTGGATTGACATCAGGTTTTTGGGGAGTGTTTGTACAGGCAAAGTTCTGGTTATTACACTTTAAACTGGGTTGATTTTGATCCAAGAAATACAGGCAGATCTCTTTTCGTTTTGGCAAGCGTTATTTCAAGGGAACTACATCATATTTGTATTGAGTTAAATGGAAATGCTTTTGAAATCACAGTTAATCAAGCATATTCTATGAATCTATGCAGCCTGCTTTCATTATTAAAAAGGCTTTTTTTTTTTTTTTTTTTAAAAAAAAAAGGCTTTCAGCTTCACAGACACAAGCATAACTCTCACCACATTACACCACTGCCAAAGGTAAAGAAATAAAAATAAACAATATAAAGCAATTTTGGAAATATATGAAAAAAAAAAGATGATCCAAGCTTGTCTCCAGATCATTAGGAAAAGAACAATTAATCTTTTGTTCTGCTTCCTAAGACAGAATTAATCTGTACAGCAAATATGAAATAAACGGAATAGTATTCTGTTACTCTAGTAGGGAGCTTCACTTTAAGCATGTACAGAAAAAAAATTATAATAATTTGTTAACATTTGGTGCAATTTTGCAGTCATGGCCTAAAAAGTCCACGGAAAATCCTCTCTGATGAAGTTCAGTTTAGTAATTAATTAATGATTTAATGTGCCTTTATGATCTAACTCCAAGAAGCCTGTTCCAGCACACTACAGACACTGAACAGCCAGTTTCTTCTCAAAAAGATGCCATGATACGGAATACGTGTGGAAAACCATGACAAAAGGGTGATTGTATTATCACAGATTTACAGGTGGGCAAGGAGAAAGATGAAGAGGTCAAGAATTTACCTTTACCACAAGCTACACAGGATGATACAAGAGAATGTCAGCCCTGAATAACGTGAAGAAAGCTGCCCTCTTACTGCTAAGAGCAGACTGGGGACATATGTACAAAACCTTATTTGGGGGCACATCATCACCTAGCACAAGTGCCAGAAACAGGAATCAGCTTCCCAGAACGCAGGTTTTGCCACACGGTCAAACCACTCACAACCTCAGCAAAGGTTTTGCCACGTTTTGCATCACCTTCATAAATTTTTGAAAATTCTGCACTGCTAATTCCTGCTGCTAGAGTCAACAAACTTAAACCACGGGAAAAAAAAAATGGCAGAAAACCTCAGTTTTGTTGATACAGTCCAGGACTAATGACACTGTAATTTGTTCACTATCACCACTGCACCATAACCCGAAGACCCAATCAAGATTAGCAGGCCATGACATTACGCGTGAGGAAGGAGGCAGTTCATATCCCAGAGTGCTTGCTATCTATCTACAACACAAAGCAGACAACATACAACTATCATTTTGCAGACAGAAAACAGAAGGAGTGAGCAGATTGCCAAAGGCTTTCAGAAGCTTACTCAAGGAAATCTATGACAAAAGCATGACATAAAGCATGGCTGCTGGAAATGCATTTCGGTGCCAGCACGCTACCAACTCCCCTAATCTCATTACTTCGCTGTGTCAGGTAGCTTTTGAGACACAACATAGCTGCTGGATGATAGAAAAAAATGACTGTTTGTTGTATTTCTTAACAAAGCTATGGGAATCTGATCACATTCGTGTCATATAAAAAGATCAGGAGCTGGTTTCGTATTCTCTTACAGTTTTCCTATCTAATCACCCATCTGTGTACTTAACTAAGGCAGTGCCAAGCTGAAAAATTAGCAGGTGATTTACAGTACCAAGTTAGGCACTAAGGCGCCTTATGTAGTCAGAAAGGGCAATTAGGTACTTCTGAAGGGTAATCCAAAAATCCTGCTCTAAACCTAACGCAGCCAGGAGCTACTCCTTAGGGGGTAGAAAGGGGGGGGGGAGGAGGAAACAAGATTGGCTTGAACTAGAGGCTCCTTCTTCTAAACCATTCACTAATGAGGCTGCACCTTAGCTCCTGCTGCCACTGGAACTCAGCTCCTCCATGCAGGGCATCACGATGCCTCTGTGAACACAAACACAATGCCTGCTCCTGAGGTGATGCATCTAATTGGAAAAGGAGAGAAGGAGGCAAACAGTCCAATAGCTGAAGCGCTCACAGAAGTGTAAAACTCTGTCACAGCTCTCCTTCTTGAGGAGATTCCAGTTCTCACTTCCCACTTCTCAGGAACACGTGGGGTTGTCAGAGTAGGAACCACCCTGGTGAATCCCTGCTTTGAAGATGCGTGAATCATAAGATGCAGAGGATAACCAGGACTCTGATGATAATGATTAGGGCAGCAGACTGTGGTCCCCTCTGGACATTTTCTGCACTAGGCTGGGATGTTCAGCCTCCAGCCCGCTGCAGACAGACTGTCAGGACAACTCACACAGCTCGCTCCTAAAACTCTTTTTCCCCAAACATGCTTCAGAAGCAAGCTGCAGGCCCTCCACTCCTGCAGTGGCAGCAGTCCTCTCGTGCCCATGCTCTCTCTGCCATCACTCCTCATGCCATGGGGAACGCACATCTACGAGACTCTTGGCGAGGAAGGCGAGATGGGGAAGTAAGGCAAAACCGAGCCCACAGCCCACTCCTCGTTGGAGTCTCCGTGAAAATCCATAACTTACTCTGGCAGAAGCAAGCCCCTTCTAGCATCCTCCTCCTCCTCACTGGAAACTCTCAAGACATGAGCAACTAGTGAACAGGCAATGTTTTTACTATGCCTGCTCAAAAAAGCTAACCCTTCAGGGAAGGAAGGAACCAACGGTGTTTGTGCTAAGGAGCTGCATCGCCGCACTGCGCGTGCGCTGACAGGTGAGTAGGGGGGGTACTGCAGGAGGCTACGTGGCCAACCAAGTTGTCAAGGTGATGCACCACTGTGTGGGAAAATCCTTGGCTGAAAGAAGTACAAAACTAATCCCCTAGACAGGGACTGGAACACAATCCTTCCGGCACTCTCACCAGTGCCTGAACCAATTTTTCACCCTCTTGCCCAAGGCTCTCGCACCCCTTTGGTGCCGCATGTCCCACCTTGAACAGCAGGACTTCTGGATCACACCCTTGCACTCAGGTGTCTCCATTTTCCCTAACTCTTATTTTATATAACATAACTTATCCTATATAACAGAGATGTTCTGGGTATCTCTTCAGATCTCTCTGCAACTCAGCTGTCCACTTGCTATAAAATAGGACTGCCGCAAGTGTGATGAGGAGAAACATGAAGTACAGCGGGGCCTAACAAGATCATGCAAGTAAGACAGACCATTTCAAGATGAATCCCAGACATATCCGGAAAAACATCAGCACAAAAAGAAGTCATTTGTCTTCAGATAAAATAATTATAATTAAAGCTTGGCATTTATATTTCATCTTTCCCGCTTACTTTGCAGACCACTGGAAGAAATCACCTTATGTAGTAACCATGGGCTCCCTTTAAAAACATTGCCACCAAAGACTGCTTACACACGGCAGAAGCAGTGAAGGTGAGATGATGAGCTTTACCTGATAGCTGTTCTAATCTGGGAGTTGGAGAGGTTGCACAGCACCGGTAGCATCGTGTACAGAGGAAGCACAGTTTAGGCTGGAGATTGATTTGATGAGTTTTTATAAAGTCTTCTATATCAAAAGCCAGGTTATGATACCCTCATCTAAGACATTACCTAATAACAAGATGCTGCACGCCCTTACTGATATCTTCCCATATTCATTGCTCACAGGCTCTCTGAAGTTATCCAGCAGAATCATACTTTGTGGCAGCCAGAGACCATAACTAGGTTGCCACCTCTAAGGTTTTTTTGCCTGTTTCAGCTCTGACATTTAAATGTATCTAGATCTAACTGGAGGTGGGAGGTGACAATTCTGTTTCCTGAAAACTTTTGAAGTTTGGGCTGGAACAGAAACACGTTTTTCAGCATCTTCGCAAAAATAGCTTCCAGCCATCTATTTTCAGATCCAAGTTACAGAGAAACGTCTGGAAGAGCTGAGACTGGCATGGGAGACCCATGTGTTTAACTTCCCCACTACTCTGATTCAAATCAGAAATCCTGCATCAAAATACCCAGAATATATAAACATGTAGGAGCTTAAACCCTGACTTCCTATACCCCAAGCCAGCGTGCTAACTGCGCTCTTTCGGAAGAGAGGTATTACTGAAACTACGTCAAAAAGCTCCTTGAAAATATAAATAGCTTCACTACCTTGGTGATATCTACTGGAAAATGTTTCCATCTTGTTCCAGCTGTAAGCTACAGAAGCAAGTACAAAACTGTGAGAAAGCAACAGTCACCAGTGATTACCTTCCTATAAAACAGAATCCTAGAGGAAAACATTACGTTGCGGATCCAGGCCCACATCAGTAGCTCTCAGTCCCCACACCACCTATATTCTACATTCTCCAGGAAAGGACCACATCAAACGGCAGCTCTTGAGGTGAACCTCCCAGCTGGGCACATGGGCTGCAGGAGTCGTTGCATTCTTTTGTTTTTAGTTATGTAAATTGTCAACACACAACATTACGAACTGATTTAAAGGACGTTTTCACCCTGTGCGAAGGTGCAGTATAAACAGCTCCATTAGCTAACCCTCCACTCAAGATCCATTCAAGTCCATAAAGCAGGTGTTAAACAGACCTTGAATTGATCACTTCTAACTGGAATGAATTTTACTGCCAATACACAGATGCCTACCTTTAAGATAAAAACAATCATTAATTGTCTGCATCAAGATCAGAGACTGAAAAAATACGAAGCCAGCATTTTCACTGCTGCATGCTTGATTTCATTTGCTAGCAGAATGACTCAAAGAATCAGGTCCACAGTTTCATCTGTCAACTTCTCACCATTAAACACCACCCCTGATAAACCTGCTACTACATACTGCAGCCTGAACTGCTCAGCTAGAGGTCAAATATTCAGGAAATCCATCCCAACACAGTCAGATTGATTACGAACGGCAAAACAAAGCAAAAAAATACAACAACTGCATCTGAACTGACAAATCACTCTTGGGCATAAGGCAGCTGGTATCGAGAAAACATCCAGAACACGCCTTACCTGTGTAGTGCACCACGCACGTCTGACCCTTCTTTGGAAACGTCCGTCCTGTTAAAATTATAAAAGGTTGTTTTATTTTCTCTGATTGACCTGGATAGCTAGGCAGGTTTATCTTTTAAGAGGAAAATGCTAGACTGAGACTTGTGCTGACTGTGCTTTATGAAACCATCAATATGTGGGATAGGAGTTGGTAATGTTTGGGGTTGAATGTTCCAGTTTGGCTCCTGGTTAGCTGTTAGACCAAGTAATATTTTACTTATAGAATGTAAATGCATGTATAGTGCACACATATATAGGGAAAATTACATTAGTGTAAGTGCAGAAGAACTTTCAAAACTTAATGGATTATAACCTTACAATTCTCAGAACAATTCTGCTATAATTTTTCAAAGTCTTAGTTTGGCATTATAAAAAAAAAAAAAATCCATTTGTATTCACATTTCTAATGGCTTTCACTCAAGACAGCTCTAGCAAGGGCATCTCTAATTAGTGGGAAAAGGGTTTTAAGGAATTTTCATACACAAAGTTTAATTTTGGAGTATTAAGTGACAGTAGAGCAGTGAGACACTGAGTTCTTGTAAGAGCCTGACTGCTCCCCATAAAATGTTCACACTGAAAGGAAAAGAAGGCTTAACGTATTTCCTTATCACTGAAAAATGGCACTACTGTTTTCATGTGACTTGCTGGGGGAAGATTTTAAGGCTCCTATAGGTGCCACCTGCACACTGAAGCAGCAAACCTTGATTTCTAAAGCAATGCTGGCCAGGGGAGAGCCAGCAAGAGGAGGCTCAGAAGAACTTAAAAAATATGAATGAGACAAATCATTAACGAATACCATTGTCAGAAAGCTAGAAAACAGGGATTCAGATAGAAACTAAGGTAATTCATATCTGACTTGGTTCTCTAGCCTCCTTAGTCTGACTTACCATGATAGCAAGTTATGCAAAACAGGGTGTAAAATACCTAGTAACACATAAGCTACGCACTCAGGACTTACATGTCAAAAACATCATGAGCATTCAGTGGCAGAAGAGCAGGCTATGACGAACAGAGATGTGTAACACGAAATGGAGAAGATGGTGCTTACAAGCATTATCTGAACAGCCCTGACCTGAGCAGCCTGTGGCTGGCTGGAGCCCCTCTAGCTGTGGGTACAGCGGGGCCATGGCCAGGGCACCAGATTCATCTCCTTTAACTGTAGCCAACTAAAACTATTGCTTGCCAGTCTTCCGGGCTTCCTCTACTGGCAACAGAGAAATGGCAGTGCTCGGAGAGAAACCCAGCCTAGCCTGGGAGAGGCAAGACGAACTATTCTCAGGAGATGGCCACAGAAAGACAACGAAAAGACTGCTTCAGACTAGGCACCTGACCTGAGAAAAGTTAAGAGGGTTGAACCCTTTGTCTGGTAAAGCAGGTATTATGCAAACAATGCACTGTCACATATAGAAGCGAGTATCAGACCTCACTGACACACACTGCACCGTGCGAGCACAGCGCCAGCAGAGTCGATGCAGCTGCATCAATTCCACATCAAAGCTGGACCAAAACAGAGATGCTCAAGACCACTGCCTAGCTGTGGGTTTATGACAGTGCTTAAAGTCACATGATTTTGATTAAGACTTGCAACCCAGAGAAATAATCCATATAACCTTATTTGGAATAGCATATTGCTTACAGAGGCAGCCTTGATGCATTCAGAAGCTACCCAGCACTATTACAAGGTTAAGTTCCACCCATACTCTCAGCCCCGCAATGCCACTTATACCCACACAAGCATTCTGATTTTACGTCTATGCATCCAGGGGCAGAATGTGATCCCCAGAGCTGAAGAGCACGGCGGCAGAAGCCAGTTTAAAGGCACACACAGAGGCAGCAAAGAGGCTGGGCCGAGAAAGTTACGCTGGGTTGGACTTCAGCAAATTATTTAGGGCTGCGTATTAGCCAAGGATGAAACTGGGTTATCAGATGGAGAGGTACCGGCTGTATGTTAGAAACTGCGGTCTCGCAAAAAAATAGTAACGATAAAGAACAGAGCTACGAAGCGGCATTACAGCACGGCACGAGCCGGCTCTGCACGGCGCTGCTGCGCCCAGCCGGCCCCCGCGGAGCGCAGCGCCCGCGAGCATCGCGCC
>VXAV01008945.1:33491-71746 GCA_013399715.1 Alectura lathami | reverse complement strand
TGGAGCGGCGGGAAGGGCGAGGGCGTGTGCGGTGGTACCCGGGGGGCTGGGGGGGCTGGGGGTGCTCCCGGGCTCCCTGGCAGGTCCCAGCCGGCGCCAGGGACACGCAGGACCGGGTGGAGAACGGGGCGAAGGCAGCCGGAGTAGATCGGAGCGTGGCTGCAAGGCTCAGCGTTTGTCCAGACACAGATAGCCAAGGGGGAGAGGTCCATACCGGGGCCTGATTTTTGCGTTCTGGAGTAAATGTATACCCGTTTTTTTCCACAGCAGAACTATTGGTAGTGGCCAGCGGCAGCTCGCCATCCGTTCACTCTGAGCATCCAACCTAGACCTTCCTGCCCTTATCTCTGCTTCAACTACGACGATCTGTGTATGTATTGCATAGCTGCTCCCATGGTGTGAGATTACAAATTCAAATGCCTGTGCAAGAGCTGCAGCTGCTTCTGACCAGCGAACCTGAGATAAATGGAAAATGCTATTTCCTCATGAACTGTTCGGTACGTGGACCTTGCAGTTCCCACTGACTCAAAATAAATAGTTCTGTTTGCAGTACTGTCTGTCCTGAGTTAAGAAATAAAAACCAAACCTCAAAATCTGATGATTTCTAACTGACAGAACTGTATCCTTCTAATTCCAAACTGCACTTTCCTGAAGTTGCTCTCTTTCAGGAATTTTATCTGTTCCAAGCTGGACTTCATTCAGGGAAAACGATCTGCATCTGCACAGGGCACTTGTCAGGCTGATTTAACTGGTGAACGACTGTGTTGTTTGGTGACAGTGGTAACATGGTACTTGCATACACGCTCTGAACTACACCGACCACCTCCATGCTGCTTTTTACACTATTCTGATCAGACTGTTCACCCACATGTTTTATTGTGTGTATGGTTTATTGTGAATCAGACACTGATATTACTGGGGCTGGATGACACTCCCCAAAAAGTGAGTGAGGAAACAACTTGAGTGCACATGACTTTAGAAATGGTAATGTGGACTAGATAGGGATTGCCTTAGCCTGCCTCCCATCCCAGTTAATTCTGCATATGTAGAATAAGCAGGCAATTATTTCAGTTGATCATGGCAAGTCTGTAATGGTGCCCTGTGCTGGTTCCCTAAGTGCAGGCATGCAGCTGCTTCTGGGTGTGAGCTGGTTAGACCCCCTACACCGGTATTCCCAAGCACATGGGAAGAAAGGTGAGACCAAATTCCAAGACAGAAAAAAGGATCTGTAGAGGCTAAACTGTTGACTATATGTTTTGTCTCCCAACTCTTGACTAAATATTTTTTTAAATCTTTGTCACTGTAGACACTGAACAACAAATAACACCGTTACTTTTCACCTTATTGTACTCAGCGGTGGCATTGAGGTCCTCAAAGACCTCACTGCACAGCACTTGAGGATCTTGGAAGAGAAGACTAGAGCAAAGAATGTACCAGATCTTCAGGAAAGCCTCTGAAATACAAGGAAAGCAGTTCAGGTTTGGCAGAGAATTGGAGGAGAGGCAAAAAGAACAAAAGGTCCGAGAGCGAAAGTAATTCCATGACGAAGGGAATCACTAAAACCAAATTACAGAAATGGGAGATCAGTGTTCTAAAGACTGCTCTTTCAAAGCTTTTGCATGACGTCCACCTCTTCCTCCTTTGGGATCTAGCATTATCTGCCTCAAGGATAAAGTCCATTAGACTCAGCTTTCAAGGCTCTGTGGAGCTCACCTTCCTGGACAATGGGTTTCTATCCTGACAACAAAAACAGCAGCCTGGAGAAGCAGGGAAATCCTGCTTCCCAGACATTATGACGGAATCACATGACTCCAGCTTCTGCAGTTCCTCAATGGTCACAAAGTGGTCACAGTCATTATGAGGTTTTTCAGAAACCCCAAAACTCAAAGTTTAGCAGCTGAATAGCAAATTTTCTTTAGGTAAAGCCCCTACATCCTGCACAGTTTACAAACTATGTATTTCCACTTTTAGGAAGACGAACAGTTTTTAGATTTTGAGGATGTTTTAGTTTAGTTCATAGTTCCTATATTGTGAAATTCCATTCTTCACTGTTTTTAAAATCTACAAAGGATCTACAAATCATGTGTAATAGATTCCATATGCGCACAAAGAACACCCCTTGAAGGCCAAAGCACTAAATTGCCCATAAATGGAGAGCAGGAATTCTGCAAACATATAAATTCATGGATGTCAGAAACAAAAACAAACAACAGACAACACACCAGCATCCTTGGAGAAGGACTCTGCTTTTCTTTGAAACCCAACCACTGTTCTGTGAACAAGTAATGAAAGCAAACAAAAAAGCGTTTTACAAATGCTGACCCTTCCCCTTACTGAATCAACATGCACCATATAGTAATTTTTCTTCAAAATTGTGCAGAGCATGCAAAACCCACAGCACACTGGAAAAAACAACCCGATCAAACAGCAGCCTGCATGGCTCAGCAGGTGGTGTCACTACAAATGCTGCTGTGCATCGCTAGCCACAACAAGCAACCTGGAGAATCGGGCCAGAATCAGTGATTTCCCCAAAATGAGCACAAAAACTGATGTGAAAGCTGCCACCTCTCTTTGGCATTCCCTTCTGCTTCATCAGGCTCAGATCCTCACTTTTTCTCTATCACGGTGCTTCTATGGCAGTCATGGTCTTGTCCTGATCTTCAAGGCTTTATGGGATTAGGTGAGGTCACGCCGGGTATGCAGAGGGAAGAGCTCCAGCTCATCAGGATGTACACCACTAACTGCTAGAGAAAATGGTTGCTAGAGCAATGAATTTGGCAGTTAATGCTCAGAAACGGAGGCAAACTTTCCACAACACCACGACCTAAGGGAGCTCACTTCTAGAAGAGATCGCTACAATTTACCACTTCCAAAAAAAATGTTGTTTTAGATTAATATCTTCAAATGGACTCACTCTCTCCCAAGCTTTTGTCTCCCCAGTACAAGAAGAGACCCTGACATGCTAGAGCCAGTTCAGCGAAGGGCCACCAACATGGCTAGGGCTGGAGGATGTGGAGGGGATGAGGATCTGGGGGTGTTCAGCCTGCAGAAGGCAAAGGATCTGAGACAAGGATCTCAGCTGCCGTCTACAACCACCTAAAGGGGGTGGAGATGCCCAGCAAAAGGACAAGAGGCAATGGACACCAGTCACGAGGGAACTTCTGACTAAACGTAGGGGGAAAATCTTCGCAGGATGAGTTCCCATACAAAGCCTTGGGGAACCCGACCAAGCCTTGAAACTAGCTGTTTCAAGCAAGCAGTTGGAGCATCTGGCCTTCCCCTAAACTGCTTGATCAGTCTGTAACATTTTTCCTACAGAATGAGGAAGAGAAGGAAATACAGCAGTGGTAGTGAGGTTAACACCCGAGGCTAGTCTTAGATTCAAGAAATGCAACTACAGTTCAGAGTTCTGGGGCAGACTGACTGCATTACTGAATCACTTTGGTTATGTTTGCGATAATAACGCTCCAGACTGGCAGATACATCCGCTGGGCACTGCACAAATATGCAGAAAAACTACTCAGCATCTCAGACGCCGTGTGAGTAGGATCCTGCAGCATCCACCCAGGCTAATCAGCACTCATGTAGATTGCTGCACGGATAATGCTTCACTGCCCACCATTGTGAAGGCAGCCTGTCGAGCTGAAGTTGCACTCTGAATTGCTCTGTGCCTCCATATTCCACCTATATAATGAGGATGATAATTCTGCCTCGTCTGTTTAGACTGTGAACAGTTCAAGAGCAGAGGTCCTCTTTTGTTATAGATAAATGTAACAGCTTGGGGCCCAAAGCCTAAACTCAGGGTCATGTGGTGCGGTCTCACAAATACAATTTCTCACAGTAACAATATCACCAGCAGACAGCCCAAGGGGATTAAAATTGCTCTTTCATCCAGTCTTTCATAACAAGAGTAAAAATGGATAAAAAGAAATGTAAGCCTATCTTTCAAACTGAACAAAACAGAACAGGAATCGTATCTATAAACAGTAAACTAATTACTCCAGCTCTGTCATTTCCTTGCCATGGAAGTGACAGAGGGATCATTCTGAGAATCTTTGTATTTACAATGCAATACATTTGCTGCTTTCTCCACTAAAACTCTTTTCTCTATAGTTTTGGTATTTATTTTGCATTGTGAAGAAATGTCACTGGCTAGACATGTTGGAAGCAGTTCAAACACCAGGAGAAAACCAAACAAACCGCAAATATTAGCTACAAGCTTCTGATTAGTCTTCCGATGATTTTGGAAAATGTAACTGTGGAAAAGAAATTAACTGGCATTCTCAGTCCTCCAGATAAATGAATCAAGGGAGATGAATAATGGATTCAGAAAATTAAGGCTGTATTTGTTTTCCTTCATTCTGCATGTGAAATTATAACACTATTTAATGAGTTTCTAGAACTTCCAGACCAAATTGATTTGAAGGTACAAATGAAAGACCTGCAGGCAGAAAGGTAGGCTGTAAACCAGGACAGCTATGAGCAGGACAGTACAAAGAGATTGTAAAACTTTTGCTTTGGTTTGGTTTGGTTTTTATTTTACTCCAGGGACAGCTTTAGCTCTAGGTAAGTGTCAACAAAGAGCCACTAAAAATCTCAAGCTTTTCAATTTCATCTCTAGGACAAACAGGAACACTAATCTTGCTGGTATGCAGCTCCCCATCGGGGCTGCCCCAGCTTTTGGCCTTCAGCTCTCTTACAGGAAGGAAAGGCTGAGCTGGCCTGTCTGGGTTTTGCACCTACGGAGTCAAGGTGGCTGAATCCTGGAGAACATACATTTAGGCTTAAACTGATCCTCGCATGGAAGAAATTGCTAGCGCTTCCTACTAGTGAAGTAGGACAGTATTTTACTGTTTTGCTTCTAAATTAAGGCCTTATCTGAGCCGAAACAGAAGGCTAAAACAGAACCAATGCAGTCTTTCTATAAAAGTGCAGGCACCACAGGACCTTCCATTATCATACCTAACCCTCAAGGTAGCTCCAGCATTATGGATTAAAATCTTTGTCCCCTATAGTTTTGCTTCAGCCTGCAGTGGATAGCCGCAGGATGTTAGCACTCTTTTATTTTAATTATTATGTTTGTGTTATAAAACATTCACCAACCTATTTGTATTGGTGGGGAGAGGTAGGGAGGTCCTGTTGTGTCTAACTAGCAGGAACATTTCTAGGGAAGATCAAGCCAAAGGTGACTTGTTACAACGGTTTCCAAAAATAGCTGTGAGGCCTCTGAAATTGTCCCTCCATCATCCCTAAAGCAGCAAAAGCTCTACCAGTGAAAGCAGCGGTGAAAATGTTCATGTCCTGTCCATCAGAAGTGTTACCATCATACACACCCTGTACCTGAAGCAAAATTAGATTCTGAGAGAGACCTGATGATCCTTCTCAATCAATATTCTCAACCATGGCTTAACTGCTTGAATAAACACTAGAATCCACTTGACTCAGAAGCAACCAATTTTGATATACTTTATGAAATTTGCTTTCTAGTGCGCTTTCCAAAATAGATGTTGCTAAGAGTTTGACTTGGTCTACAATGTCAATGAACCTGTTTCGATACAGGGTTATATCAGGGTCCTACTGTCCTGAGTCCCATCACAACAATAAATTATTTTCCCAGTGCAGACAGAGTCTAAATGACCCTTACAAATTATCAAGGGAGGATAAGTATATATCTGCTATTTACTTCATAATGTGAAATGGAAGATACTAATAGAGATTTCTTTAAAAACAAATAAATTTAATGGCTGCAAAAGAAAAAAGACTGGCACAATGTGGAATCTGAATGCTGACTTACAGATGGAAAGACCTATTAGATCATTCATTCCCTCTCTTTGCCAAGACAGGAATGTTTCCTAAAGAACATTTCATACTCTTCTGCCTAGTCTAATTTTAATAACATAAGTGCTGGAGTTTCTGTCACTTTCCTTAAGATTCTATTCCACACAAACATAGCTTAAGCTCAGGAAATGTTCCTGTTGAAGAACACTTTGGAAAAATGCTTGGCTGCTTTGCAAAGCAAGCACAAGAGACCAGCATATACAGACAGGGAGTTTTCGGTCACAAAGCAGCGGTTTAGGACAGAGAGGGCATTCAGTGCTGGAAGGGCTGTGGGAAGGAAGCATGCAGCCTAGCGAGAGCTGTCAGTGGGCTGATCGTTGATAAATGTGCTAGCTGTAACAGACGTGCACGTAACGCCTGCGTAACCACCGCTTGGCATTCATCTGCCCATAACCATGTCCTGTCTGAGCGCATCAGCTAGACTCATAAAGCAAGAGTCATTTGTCTATTTTAGGTACCTTAGGGTGGAATGAATCATGCCCTGAAAGTGTCTGTTTCTCCATACTGACTTTTAAGTAATCAGTAAGCAGGGCTGGACTTAGACAACTATGGTGTGTATGCCTAGAGGTACGTCAGAGAGCTGAGGGTCAACTCAATTGCCCCGTGGGAGCCTGGGCACTACTTGCCCGTAGGCACCCGTGTGTATGTACGTCAACTACGGCACGTCAGTCTGGGAGATGAATCCCACCCCTAAAATTAAAAGTGAACTGAATCTCCATCTCTGTGGCTGTGTTTGCAGAAGCACCCTCTATGTGCTTTCCATCCTAATTCCTCACCTATTTTTCTTTAGCATTGTGAAAGCCAGAGAAAGGCCGAGCCCAACAGTCTTGCTGGGAGCAAGAATGAAGTGTTCTTCCAGAAAGGTCTGGTTCTCTTCTCCCACCCCAGTGAACGAAAAGTCTCATCCTAAATCACAGAAAGGAAGGCTTGTGAGATAAACAAATCCTCCACCAACTCTGCTCTCCCAGTCTTGCTGGACTGCTGTGTAACAATTTCTTGATATTTGCCCTTTATATTACAGAAGAGAAGGAGTTTCAAGAACCACAAGAGGGCTGTTGGCAACACTCCTGTGAGATCTGTGGATAGCATCTACGCTCAGCTTGGAGCAGTGTGACAGAAGATACCATCTCTGGTGGTTGCCCTCAGATCCAGGGGGATTTCAGAGAAAGAGGACTGGCTGCCTAGAGACTGGCTGCCTTTGGAAAGTCACCTTCTAGCAGCACATCACTGAGTGTGGGACTGAGCTCACCGAGAGCTTCTGAACTTCTTCAGGAAGCTGCAAAACTTCTGTCTGTACTGCAGCATCCCTTCTCCACCGTATGTGAATGTCCCCATAGTGCATGCCTGTATTTAGCAGATGCAAGATCAAGCTAACCAGTTACATTTGGCCCAGGCAGTCACTCCAGAAAGGTAAAACTGTGACAATGAAGTGTAAAATAAATAGTCATAGAAAGAAGCAGTGACATCCCTGCCTGAAGTCTCCTTAGTTTGAATATAGCCTGCATAGAAACGCTCAGGGCTTTGCCTTTAAATAATAATTTACATAATGTTTTAAAATTAACCAATCTTCTTAGCAGTTTGCTTGAACAAATTTGTTTAAATAATACAACCTTCCATTAGATCTTTCCCACTTTACCTGACTCATACATACAAAATCTTGCTAGCAGAAGAGCAGGTTAAATCCTCTTCAGAGAGCAATAACGGCACACAGACATATCGCTGTCAAAAGGGCGCTGATTTACATAGTGTGATCAGCAGAGCTGCTCTGACAGATTATGTATTTTGTATCTTTATTAACTGTGCATCATTTTCACATTCTGTTCCAGTCAGCTTGTGACAGATAACTATTTTTTAAAATCAGATCTCAAGGAAAAGAAACGTCAATGTGGAAAAATAAATACATTACTCAAGCTTCTTGAAAGTATTGAACTAAATGATACATCATCTTAAATCATGGTGGGTAGCTTTAAATAGAAATGTTTTTGAAGTAGAAATATCACAAAGCATTAGACATTTTCTAAGTTTGAGTTAAATTAGTATTAGAAAAAAATATTACTGTTATGTTTTCATTACATATTGAGCTGGATCTGTCTTCCTTTGAAGTCGCCAGGAATATTAACATCAATTTAATTAACTTGAAGCAAGATTTAGCCCAGAAGGAGTTATTTTACCCTGAATAAAGGAGAAAACGAAGTCTGAATCCCAGCTTTTCCAGCAAGGCACTGGACTCAGATCCACAGAGATATCTCCCACTAGACAGGAAATAGGCAAGTAAATGTATTTAAGAGCCTGGATCTCATTAGCTCTGATTCATATTGAACACAAAAAGAACCCACCATTTCCCAGGAAAGAGAGGTGAATAGCAGGTGTAGCAATGTGGGAGAATAGCAACGTAAAATCACAATGATAAGAAAGGGGTAGCTCAGCCTTTGCAACTATGAGGGCTGGATTTGGTTTTCCAGCATTCATTGTGAGCTATGGGAGCTTACTGCCACCATTCAGTAGCTATGGGCTCTTAACACAGCTGTGTTAATTGACATACCGGCAGTGGAAAGCATTCAGTCTTGGACTTTGTATGGTACTTCGAACAGCCATCTCCTCCAAAGCAACGTAGTCTGACCGGCTGGAGTCACTCTGCAGGACATGGCCACCAAAGGTGCCACCAGCAGAAACACCGGAGTTACACCAAAGTTAGTCAGAGGCACGGTGATGCTAGTGGGATCGGAATGTAGCTCAGTATCAGTGTAAGGACTGACTGCTCAATGGGCTGCCTCAGGTTATGAACAGATTGCTCTTCTCGTTGCTGTCTTGGGTCTAGAAGGAAAATTACCGAGTTGCCGGGGCAGCTTTGATTACCAGCCTTTATTTCGTGCATTATATAGATCTACGCATGCCAAGGTGACACAGAAATATTATCGAAATGTTTTACCAGTTTCCAGAAAAATAGACTGGCTGAATGAAAGGAACTCACCCCACCCCGCATCTGTATCCTCTTTTTCAGAAATGAGACTGGGCCAAACAAAATCTCGTCATCTCTTTCATTCATCTTTTGTCTGCATCTGGAACTTGACCTGGAGTACAATATTTAAATTCTGTAGTCATGGCATAACTCAAGGTTTTTTTCCCCTTTGCATTTAAAGATAAACACTGAAATGTCATCTTATCTCAAATAACTTTCTGCATGTATGGTGTTCACGGAGGTGATGATTCTAGATGATTCTGCTTGCACAGAGGTTTCTTGCCCACATTATTCTCTCCCACTCAAAATCCCACAAAATGAACCATGAGAGAAAATTTTCCTTGAGATCCTCAAATGTTATCCTGGTGGAAGGTTCACAGTCAATGCTACAGAATAAGCATTGTGGTGTGTCCAAACCTGCAGATTTCAAGGAACACTTACTGCAGAGATTTGCAAAATGGCACAGCAAACTCTTCAAAGGTTCTGCGTGCCCATGAGTCTGGCTTTTCAGTTGGCCTCATCTAAAATTCACTGAAGTTGTATTACAGAGGTTCTTCGTAGTCACAGATCTCCGACCCTCCTTTGCTTTAAATAGTGTAACTCCATATCTATTAAGCCCTTTTACTGATTTGCTTCAAACTTTCTAGAAAAATTCTAGAACAGGATATAAAGTTGTTATGTGGTAGGAAACAGGAGATGAGTTGTCTAGGATGCTAGAGTTTGGGGGAAAAGGAGACCTTAACATCAGGCAAAGCAGAAACACTTCTGTATGAAATCAGCTGTGCATATTCCACGCTTCACTACCTCACTATCACATGCCAGTGAAACTCTGCAGATGTTGCCATTTCATTATCTTGGAGAATTAACAAGAAATAACCATAAGTGCATCAGATGGAGTCCTATGTCCTAGTGCTTTCAGAGCTAGATGAAAATGTCTCCATGGCTCTGCTACAAATATATGTTTTTGACATCACGGAATCGCAGAATGGTTGATGTTGGGAGGGCTCCACAGTATATATCAACGCCATCTGCTCCAGCAGGGCCACCCAGAGCAGGGTGCCCAGGACCTTGTCCAGGTGGTTTTTGGAGATCTCCAAGGAGGAGATCCCACAGCCTCTCTGTGCCAGGGATCCGCCACCCGCACAGCACAGAAGTGCTTCCTGGTATTCAGAGGGAACCTCCTGGGCTCCAATTTGTGCCCAGTGCCTCTTGTCCTGCCACTGGGCACCACTGAGCGGAGCCTGGCTGTGTCTTCATCGCCCACCCCCTGCAGCTATTTATGTACTCTGATAAGATCCCCCTGAACCTCCTCTTCTCCAGGCTGAACAGTGCCAGCTCTTGCAGCTTCTCCTCACAGGAGAGGTGCTCCACTTCCAGCATCATCTTCATGGCCCTGCGTTCGCCTCCAACGATGATCCAATTGGGGATGATCCTGTTACTATCAAATCTCATAGATTCAGCCCTGTATCACTCTCTGATAACGAAATTAAAACGCAGCAAAGAAAATCCAGCCTGCCTCATGAGTAGTCCGTGATCTCAAGATGTCTGCATAGCTGGCAGAACACACATCATCTTTCGTGAAACAGCTTCAGAGCAGTCCAGTCACACTACAGCAGAAGTTTCTGCATCAAAACCACATTTTAGTTTGCTAGAATCCAGCTGCCACATAGTTTTTTATGATATTTAAAGCACCATTCAGAATGTAGATGAGGTGCCTGTGCTAAAGAATAGCTTTATCAGTCGCAGTAAAATACATCCAGAAGACAGCAAAGCAGCTAAGTGGCCTTATTTTAAAGCAAAACAAAACTGTCTTACACAGCCTCTGCAAATTTCTGAAGCTGCTGGGACTGTATTCTCACGTAGTCTATTCATTACAACTGCTGTGGGTAAAAATCTACCCCTGTATATTAAAGAATAATCCTGCAGCCACTTTGAGGAAGTGAATAGGCAGAATTCCTCGTGAGACAGGTATGGCAGTGTGGCATCTTAGGCATGGCATGGGCATCTGTGTCTGCATAGGCAAAATCACTAAAAAACATGCTTTCACTATAAGCATAGACAGAGACCAAAAATGTAGGGGTCTTGCATTAAAAAAAGGGATCTTCTATCTATCTGTATATTTAGCTTTTTAACCTTCTTTTTTAATTTATTTTTTACTTATTCCAGTCATCACTGCTGGCTTGTCATTGATGAAGAGAAAATATTTGGATTTTGAATGCAATGTTCATGAAATAATCTACAAAAGGCAAGTAGCTGTGAAGGAGGATACGCATGATTACGTATATTTGGGAGTTCTTTAGTGGTACTCACCATCCTCAGTAAAAACATCTGGAAAAAGGACATTAAGAAAATTCTTACAACAGTGATCCAACAAGAGGTCTCCTTTTGCAAGGTAGAATTGTAAAAAGATGTAAAGTATAATTCAGCCAAAGATGCAGAATACATATAGTTGTCTTAAACCTTGCACTGCAATTCGCACATCAATCAGCTGCAAACCTTCCTTGCCCAGGTATAACTCATTCACACTGTTTTGTTATGAAAATCACAGAAGACACAAATTACACCAAAGCAGAGAGAAGTTGCTGGCAAAATCAGAACCACAGAGAGATGCTGACGATGGGATTCAGTTACCTGTAAGCCCCAAACATCATTTTTGATAAACCAGGGACTATCTAGGGATAGTCTGTCTGCTGCCAACGGCCACTCCAGAAAGGCGCTGCTCTTCTGTAAGCGCGGTGCCTCATCTGCCAGCCCACTGTGGCTGTCCCAGACATCCCAGGGCATTTAAAATATTCATGGTTGCTTGTATCTAAGTACTGAATCCCACTCTGAATATTTATTTTCAGCAATACCCAGGCTCTGTCCAAACTAACCCAGAAAAGGATGTGCTGCAGAGGGAAGCACGGAGCCAGCCACTGTATTCTGGCTGAACCCGCTCTGGGCCTGAAACAGTACGGCCAAATAAATTTGGTAGCCTCACCTTGCCACACAGTGTTACATGCATTTATTGGTGAGGTCTTTGCCAGCTCAAAGGTCTTTCCATGATGTTCTGTTATATACTGTAGATATTGCTGAGTCTAGGGAAACCTAAAAATTTTGGCTTCATGTTTGCATTTTGGCTGTGTGATGAGGCAACAGTCCTCAGACACAGGTGGCTGGGAGGACCAAGAAAGAAATCAGTATTTCTTTGTAGCTGGGAAATCTGACCCAGTAAAATAAACACTAATCAGATGTCTGCGTCTATAATATTTTGCTTTCATTTTTTTTTTCCTTTAAATTTCACCTTCCTTTATCTTCCTGTAATTACTAACAGAACAGAATATAATTCCTCGTTTTTACTTTCCTTTCATATCCAATCAGGTCTTGTATCTCTGAAAGGTGCTGCCCACCAGAGGTTACAATCTGCCTTGTGCAGTTCTCGGGTATATTTAAATCTTCTTTTACCCTTCAAAGGCTGGTTGAAAGAAGCGTTAGGACATTATTTCAAGCTGTAGCTTAATACTTAGGTTTAACAGCGTATGATCTCTCTCCAGCATTCCCCAAAGACCTTCATTCACTGAAGGTCATGGTATTAGAATGCTATTTTTAAAAATACACCCAGCAGTGAAGTGTTAAAAATAGACTTCCACAAAAACGTCCAGTAATTGGTTAAACCTTGTTAGCCATCACATGAAGATGATAACTCCTCCCAGGAAAAGACATAGCAAAAGCAGCTTTGACATGGGTTTATACTTAGAAGAGCAGCTGCAGGCTTACTGGGAGGGAGTTCACAGTATAGGCTCTTGGACAACCAGCAGAAAAAAAAAAACAACAGCTTGATTCTGCGAAGGATGGGAAGAAAATAAAAGAATTTTTTTCCTCATCATGATCTGCAAATGAATTCCATGGATTCTCTACTTCGGAACAATCACCAGTAGACAGAAAGCTTAAAAAGATGGAGCTGGGGAAAGCAAAGCTGCTGAGAACCGGCCTCAATGCTTTATACCAAGCCATCCACCCCGTGCACGGAATTGCCTGGACAGATGGGAAGCAAGTGGTACTGACGGCTTTATACTATCATAATGGAGAGCTAAAGTTTGGAGACTCGAGTGTTGTTGGTCAGTTTGAACACGTGCATGGGCTTTACTGGGGCCCGTGTTGCTCTACGGAGACCCCAGCTCTGCTTGCTGTTCAGCATAAAAAGCACGTTAGCGTTTGGCAGCTGGGCTACAGCACTGCAGAGAAGAACAAACCCTTGATTTCTCAGACTTGTGAAGTTGGTGAGCCGTTCCCGCTGCTTTCCCAGGGCTGTGTGTGGCATCCAAAAAAGGAGGTCTTGGCTGTGCTTACAAAAAGAGATGCTTCAGTCCTGCACACTGTTCGTACGGACAACACCAGAGTGAAGGCAGATATCAAGAGCAGTGGGCTTATTCATTGTGCTTGCTGGACTAAGGATGGTAGTCGTTTAGTAGTTGCGATAGGCAGCGCCCTGCATTCCTATATATGGGACGATGCTCAGAAAACTCTAAATGCCTGCTCCTTTTGCCCAGTCTTTGATGTGGGAGGTTACATCTGTGCTATAGAAGCCACACTGGATTTCCAAATTGCTGTAGCTACTGAGCTTCCTTTAGATAATATCTGTGGTTTGAATGCAGGCATTACATTTGATATGCCATCTGGTGCTGAAACTAGTTCTTTAACCTCACAGTCTACTACAGCGCTTGGTGATGAGGAGTACTCCATGGACCTGCGAAGAAAGTCCACAGATTCAGACAGATCAGGCACTGTTGATTCAATAGCTTCTTCTTCATCAGGGCCTGTGGATTTAACCCACATCCTCACAAACCACCGTCGGTCCGATCCTGGTCCTCTCATTACTCTGAAACGCAAAGACTCTGCAGCAATAAATGGTCAAGATTCTTCTTACCTGATCTTGGTGACTTTTGAAAGGAAGGTAACCACCACCAGAAAAGTCAACATCCCAGGTATTCTGGTTCCTGATATAATGGCTTTTGACCTCAGAGCTCAGATTGTGGCAGTAGCCTCTAACACTTCTAACATTGTTTTGGTGTATTCAGTAACCTCTTCCTGCATGCCCCATATTCAGCAAATCCAGCTGGAAAAAAATGAGAGACCAAAGGGCTTATGCTTTTTGACAGATAAACTCCTACTGATTCTAATTGGGAAGCAAAAGTTCCCTGAGCCTACTGTAGTTCCATCTTCAAGTTCAGACAGGTATGTAATGCGCCTGATGGTCAAAGAATTGATGCTGGAAGAAGACTCTTCAGCACTGCCAGACACTAAGCAGCACATGCTTTATAACTTTGTATCCTCTGTGAACATACCTGGAAAAAGAAAGTTCTTTGAAAATCTTGCCACAGAAGACCAACATCAAACCAGGGAGCTGCTAATACCAAGAAGCGCAATTATTCAATCTCCTAGTGGCAGGAGAAGACTCATCGAAGAAGTGAAGAGCCCTAGTTATGAGCAGAGCTCTTCATCAAGTGTTAGTGACTTGGATGAGAAAAAGCTCCCAGGTGACCCCTCCGTTGCCTTGGAAACTTTGGATGCTGAACCTATCAATCGTTCAATGGCTCTTCTTGGGTTTGGGACAGCTACTAGGATTTCCAGTAGACCAACTTCCCCTAAAGTGCAGTTCAGTGTGATCCAAGAAACGTCGAGTTCTCCTAAAAACAACAATTTGCCAAGTGAAAGAGGAATGAGTCACATATCTAGAAATTTAGAGAGACTTTGTGGCAGCTTCAATGAGTTACAGCTGAGTCTTTCTGAAATAACAGACTTTGCTAAAAATGGGAGAAGAGTATCTTTGGCCTATCCTAGTTCACAAGAACCACCGGTCGTTCATATCAATTGCCAGGTAATTTTTTCATCAACTTAAAAATATTGTGATTGGGCACTGATTTTTTAAACAATCTTTTATTAATATAGCTTTAAATCAAGACGATGAAGTTTAATTTTCATCATCTCATGAGAAATGTAACCTGAGTTTGGCACCAAGCTTAATTTAGGATGGTATTATAATTTGTCATTGAAACAGTAACTAAGGATGATGCGGGTAACTTAGAGGATGCTTCACATAGGGGATCTGTGTCTTCTTTACACAACTTCTGGAACAGAAGCTGATTTGGTGTGCATCTGTCAAATACGAGAACAGAGTCATGCAGTTAATGATGTACAAAGAAGGTTTATATGCTGCCTTAGTGTACAGATGAGCCTGTGAGCAGCCACCAGTAGGCATCCCCACAAGAAACCTAGTAAATTCAAACCTGAGCTCAGATCCAAAGTTTGAAGATAGCTAGACTCTCATGAAGGCTGAAACAAAGTACTGAATCTCCATTTATGGGAAAATCGGATGCAGATGATACAAAGTTGGCTTATTTCTGCTTTAATGTCTCCCTGCTAATTTTCATTAGATAAGTATATGAATATCAAATCACCCTGTTCCTATCCCACCCATGTTTTGGCAAAGTTCCTACTGGCTTCAGTAAGAATTTCAACAAAGGAACATAGGCTGTGCAATTATTTCTTGCTGTTACTCCTAGTACTGATAGTACTTTTGGTGATGCTGATACTAGTGGTGTTGCTGCTGAAACTGGGGTTCCTCTCAGGATGAGAATGCCAATAACAAATGGATTCTTATCCATTACAGGATAAGTAGAATTATGTCCAGTAATACATTTATTTCATAGTGATGATGCTGAAGCGTTTCTTAAATGTGACTCAGTTATACAGCTTCCTTTTATTTGAAAGGTTAATACAGACATCTAAGCATCCCTCCTTAAACATTTGTTAGGGGAATTGTGACTCAAATCAAACATATTCATTAGTTTTTAGCAATTGTTTACTTGGCATTTTGGCAGATTCTGGTGTGCTAAGGACACTGGATAAAAGCATAGCTTTTGATCTCAGTCAGTCACTTAACTTGCATATATTGTACATGTATCTAAATAGCAAGATGTCTTGTTTAAATAATTTAGGATTTTATTTGCCAAGAAGCAAGCTCTTCTGTCCTCCAGCATGTTCAAATTAATTCTGATTTCTTAAGATAAATCAACTTATTTATTTAACAAGCAGCCCTGTCTCTTGGATTCAATGGATTAACCTTTCCAAAGAGCAGTTCTGATTGTGACACCCAACATTAATCTAAGATCTGAAGTCACTGTGCACATGTTGGCTTACACATGCAGAAAGAATTAATTTTCCTGTTTTACTCTTTGGGAATAAGAGAAGATAATAAAACTAGTGCGTCTAAGATATTGCCAGACGAACTACATTTAGAAAGGCAGTCTCTTATTTACCTAAACAGGTTAATTTCACATTGAGCCAGCAGAGAGCCCCTCTAGTGCTACATTATAATGACTCAGAAAAAGTGCCAGTTCATGTCTTCCTGACACACACAGCTCCTCTGTGTCTCACACTTAACGCCTCGCATAGCTCAGCCCCTCTTCTGAAATCCAACAGTATCATCAAATGTTGCCAAAAGACAATTAAAAGTAGACTGAGGGCAAAAGGCCTCCAGGCAGAGAGGGAAATATTTGCTTCATAGGCAGCTAATAATTTTCTCAGAAAATTGTTGTTTTGATTAGTTTGGATTCAGACATCTGAACCTTCCTCCTCCTTCAGGAGTTGATTAGCGCTCTCGGAGCTCAGAGACCAGCTGGGCTGTGGTTTTCCAGCCAGGCTCTGTTCACAGTGCAGAAAGTCAGGAAATAGCTTTATTGCCTTATGATATGACTATCAGCCAGTGGAAAACATTCTAAACTTTGGGAACACTGCAGTCCAGTCAATAATATGGCCATTATCTGTCAACTTTTTGTGCCAAGTGCGTGTCCTCTTAAGTGTTTGTATAATCCCCAGCACAGCAGAGGCCCAATCTTGACTGAGAAATCTTTTGTGCTGTAAAGAATAATGATCAGTGCTACATAAACGTATTTACACATTAAAAACATAAAAGGAAAGTTTAAAACATTATAGATAAATATATAGCAATAATTAACTGGCAATTATGAACATTGCTGTGCAGAAGCAGTGTTGACACACATAAAGATTCCAGTTCTGCTTAGAAAACCATAATGTAAACCAGAATGTATAGTACTTAATAATTCATAATGTCTGCTTACTAAACAGTCTGCACAGCCTTTGTTTATTCTGTTAGTGCTAGCCTGCCCATAACTTCTGTGAAGTCATGTCTGTGCAGTGCTACCAGAATTTATACTCTTTGTACCCCACAGCCATAAAAGAAAAACATGATCACTCACACTTCGGAAATGTCACCGCACTATCACTTGTGTAATAGCATTCAGCCACCAGAGGTGATTTGATCATTCAGCCCTGAAAAGCAAATATTATTGCTCTTTCATCAGACTTTTGATTCAGGCTAGCGTGGGCGGGCAGACAGACAGACACAATAAGGTGATATTATTTAACAAGGGGGAAAAAAAAAAAAAAAAGAAGCGATGAAGATCTGTCACAGATTTGTTTCTGTTTCATTTTGCAAAAATATACTTTTATCATCCATTTCCCCCAGAAATGAAACAGCTGCAGAATATTTAAACTAGCTTCATTCAAAAGCTAATTACAGTGGAAATGAAGCCAATCTGGATTTGAAAATAATGGCATTTAGGCAAACCTCTCCAGGAGGAATAAATTTATCTTAATCTGAGGAGTATCATAAAACTCCTACATTTTGCTCGCAAGCAGTGTTATGTCAAAAGTCTGTATCACTGAAAGCATACATTTAATGATTAAACAGCCATTAATACCTTTTCAGCCATTAGTCACCAGGATTTCCTTTCCTTAACGTTCACCAATAATTGTACACAAGTCCATTTGTCCTTTTATAGCATCTTTATGCAATTTACTAAGGGAAATTTTATTGCCAAGGCCAGCTATAAAATAATTTTTTCAACAGAGCTGGGAGATGAATAGAAGGGGTCCAAACACATGGCAATACAAATTTTTATACAAATACATGGAATAGTGCTAAAGAAGGGGTGTGGCAGTAAAATGAGCAAACCAAGCTCCAATTGTCAGCTGTATTAAGACCATGAACCTTTCGGAAAACCAAAGGGCAATTCTGACCTGAGCTGAGCAATAGAAAGAAAGCCATGAAAATGATGGAAGAGGAAGGTGTGATGACTGCTCCCTGCAGTAGGAATGTAGTCATCCTGAAGTTTAGAAGGAAGATTTAGGATGACCATAAAGGCCTGCAGTAGTCAAGACAAGGTGTGATTAATGCGAAGATAACATTTTGAGCAAAGGCTGAGGAATCTGTTAAGAACAAATTCTGATGATGCTGTTGTCAAAGTGATCAACAGCGGACAAGCAGGGTTTGCACAGGAGATGAAATGCCTTTATTAGGCCAGATCATTTGGTTGTCAGATACATAGACACGAAAGATAAAGGAATATATAGTGCCAAAAATGAAGCCAAGTTTTTGTACTGTGCAAAGAAAGTAAAGATTCAAGTTTAAAAAAACTAAAAAACAAAAAAACACACAAAACAAAGACCATGGAAGTATATGCAGGGATAGCAAGAACTCCACCAAAATATAATCAGGATCCACCAGAAGTCAAACAGGGATCGCAGCAGCAGTGGAACTCACGACGGGAGCAGAAAGCAGTCCGGGCTGCCGAGCCGAACGGCAGGTGCCTGTGGCAATGCTGCACAAGGCTTAATGACACACAGTACTTGGAATGGCAGAAATCGTGGCAGTTCTCCTTCCTCTGCAGTGCTCTTCCCCAGCCATCCCGCTCTCTTTCCTTGTCTTCTTGGTCAGATCCCTCACATCTCTGCGATTTGCCAGTTTCCTCACATCCCACACAATGAGTGTGGGGGCAAAGCAAGAGCAAGCTCACTAATAGCTACTAGTGGGTCAATACTGAAATTAGCACTGAAGCACAACCCAAAGAGCTGAAGTCAAGGGTTTAAGAAGAAGGAAACAGAGTTGCAGGCAACCACAGCCCTTATTCATCTTACGGACAGCTAGGACTGACTAACCCGATACCTTTCCTTTAGAAGAGAACTATTAGCACAAAGGATACGAGGAACATTTAAAATACCTGTGGTTCAGTACAGCACTCAAAACGTGCCATAGGGAAAATTACTGGTTCAACAGCAGAGAATTGGGATTAATAGAAGAAATATAGGATGGTTAAAAAAACAGCTGGAAAGAGGATAATAAATGGTTATGGTAATACCAGAGAAAATGAAAGAAATCTACTAGTGGATTTTCTCCTGATTGATCTTCAGGCTAATCTAAAAGTTTCATTAGTAACCGGTTGAGATATGCTATTAAAATCTGCTTACGGCATAACGTCGGTAGTATTCTCAATAGAGGATCAGGGAGGGTCAGGGCATCACACCTGTAATTTGGTGACCTTAACATCTAGAATAATAAAAATGGATCGAAATGAACTAATATGAAGTGCATAGTGGAAATTCCAGGATTAAGAGCAGGAAAAGGATCTCTTCCATTAAGAGATGGAAGCAAGTGAGGAAGACAATGACTTGCATGTGTTAAGTGACTACAAGATGAGTATGAATCAGGAAGATGACAAGTTTATGAAAAGAATAAAAGCACGCTTTGTATATAGTGGTGAGGTACCTACAGCAAGAATTGCATTACACATACCTGCGTGGCCTCATCTGGAGTACAGATTACATTTCCAGACATCCATGTGCTAGAAAGACACATTCAAACTACAAGCAATTACTAACCCAGTGTTAGCAGAAAACATTTTTCATTGGTAGTATGTCACATCTTCATCAGTCATTGAATTTAAGCTCATGAAGATGATCTCAGCATCCAGGTAATTATAGGCTGTGCATTAGGAAATAAAGGAGAAATAGTGAAAAGGCTCTGGAGGCAGAGCTCGGTGGGATTCAGAAAAGTTATAAAAGACAAGGTTATTCATTGTGCAGTCATGCAGTGTGTAGCACCAAAATCAGGAATCCTTTTTGCCTTAGTAAATGATTTTCTTCCCTTATATATTTGTATTCCAAAACATGAGTTTTGAAAGACAGATTGGCAACACTGTGACTGGCTGGCTGCAGCCCAGAAGATCCTTTGTAGGCTGTAAAAAATGATCAAGGGGCAGGCTGACACAGATGAAGGAAAACAATTCCTGAATTGATGGCTTGTTTCTGTTGGATTTTTGTTGAAGGAGGGTCGGATCTGACAGACTCCAGGAATTTGGCTACAGAAACTTTATCTGAAAATATCCACTCAAGTATGTGGAAATATATTTGTTTATTCTGTGGTTAATGTGTTCTTAGTACACCAATAAACTTTGGTTTAGAATAAAACAGTAAGGGCTTCTCATACAACAATTGCAAGTCCTCTGGCTTCTACTGAAGATAAATAGCAACACAGCAAAACCAGAGATACGTGTTTTAGGAAAGAGTGGATTAAATTTAGATTTGACTAGAAAAATTGTCTTTGGGTTAAGGCATTAAAATGGCAAGTACTAAGGTGAGATTTCATTTGTGTTTCTAAGTTGGTCACAAATTACCTGCACAACCTTGGGTAAATCTCTTAATCTCCCTGTGTAATGGTTTGATCGTCTGTGAAAGGGAATAAAACCAGTCACCTACCTCTCAAGAAAACATACGTGTGTGAATATATTCCTCAAAGAGGGATGTTAAAGACAGACTAAATAATTACAAGATTGAAACAGAATGGTTCTTGCGCTGACAGAATTTGTCAGCAGACAAAAATAAAATGTGAAGGTGATCAAGTTTGTCATTGTGAGCAGAAGTATACAGCAAAGAGAGAAGAGCTAACATGAATGCTCAGGGGAGATGAAAGACAAACACCTCTGAAAGCTACGCTTTGATGGTTGTACTTGAAAAACTGTAAAACCATAGGCTAAGATAAAAAAGAGGTATCATGTAGTTTTGTATATTCAAAAATGTCTTCGACTTCTAAAGGCCATTAAAATAATAACTTGCAAGGCTAAGTAGATAACATACTAGAACAAAGCCATCCTTAATATGCATGTCCATTCAACTGCTTTCAAGTCAACAGAGGCACAGCTAGATCATTTTCTGATCATTCCTGAGCTGAAGCAAATTTACATTTGGAACTGGCTGCCCAGGGAGGTGGTGGAGTCTCCTTCCCTGGAAGTGTTAAAGAAACATGTAGATGTGGCACTTAGGGACATGATTTAACGAGCATAGTGGTGCTGGTTGACGGTTGGACTAGGTGATCCTAGAGGTCTTTTCCAGCATTTATGATTCTGTGATTCTACATGAAAAAATGAGCCACTTAGGTATGCATCTGACATAAGTCCACCTTTTCTTTTTTTTTTTTTTTTAATAATTCATGAACTGAGGTACAAGTTTGAACAAACTCTGGTACTTCAACCTGAGATCAGGAAAATGTAGCAGTTGTTAGATTTAATGATCCACAATATGCAGCGATGAAAAGCTTTGCACAAATACCTGAACAAGCAAACAGCATCTTTGGAATGTAAATGCAAAGCACGTCCTCATGCTGAAAATTCAGTCCATTGAGTTTTAAGTGTATCTAGTTTCAATAGAATATAATACTATATAATTTCAAGAGACCTAAAAATGACAAAGAAGTTCCATTATATAGGTGGAAAGTACAGAGAGGAAAGAACAAGATGAAATTCACAGAACAAAATTATAGCCAATTCAGATATATTTTATAATGGCATTATGCCACTGGAAAAGTTTTAATGCTAAGATTGACTTTCAAAAGATACCAGGAAATTGCAAATGCAAATATATATTCATTCCATAACAATATTAACTCAGCTATTCTGTGGTCCTTGTGCTTTGCAGTAATCTGAGTGGCTAAACATCATGAATGTCACCTGAAGTATGCCACCTCTATATGCAAAATGTATTTTTAGAGTATGTTAGAGCAGCTTCCAGGGCAGTAAATCCATATATTCTCTATCCAAAAAAAAAAATTATAAACAAAAAAAAAAAAAAAAAAAAAAAAAAAAAAAAAGCCATACAATTCCCAAGCTACCTTATTATGACAGCTTTTCAGAGAGATTGTCTCAATGCACAACCTCTTTTCAGTTCTCTCCCTGCCAGAAATAGGGGATTTTACTGGGGTGGAATAGCTGAACAATGACTATCAGGAACAACCACACATACAACTGAAACTGAGCAGAGCACTCACTTGCTATGGCAGTGTGAGATACAAGCAACTTTCTTCTAAGCATATTCCTTCTAAGAGATACTCCTTTCCACTGAACTGACACTTGAGCCAGAAAGGCCCAAAGGACACAAGTGTGCATGGCCTAATACATTATGCATACATTACGGATCTCTCTTCAACATCTTTATCTATTTAACATCTTTATTGACGACTTAGACTGTGGGATTGAGTGCACCCTCAGCAAGTTTGCTGATGACACCAGGCTGAGTGGTGCAGTTGATACCCCTGAAGGAAGGGATGCCATCCAGAGGGACCTGGACAGGCTGGAAAAGTGGGCTCACGAGAACCTGATGAGGTTCAACAAGGCCAAGTGCAAGGTGTTGCACTTGGGTCGGGGCAATCCCAGGTGTGTGTACAGACTGGGAGAAGAACTCCTTGAGAGCAGCCCTGCGGAGAAGGACTTGGGCGTTGTGATTGACGAAAAGCTGGCCATGAGCCGGCAGTGCGCTCTCGCAGCCAGGAAGGCCAATGGCATCCTGGGCTGCATCAAGAGAGGGGTGGCCAGCAGGGAGAGGGAGGGGATCGTCCCCCTCTACTCTGCCCTTGTAAGGCCTCACCTGGAGTACTGTGTCCAGGCCTGGGGCCCCCAGTACAGAGGGGATGTGGAGCTGTTGGAGCAGGTCCAGAGGAGGGCCACCAAAATGATCAGAGGGCTGGAGCACCTCTCCTGTGAGGAAAGAGAGAGACCTCATTGCGGCCTTCCAATATTTAAAAGGAGCTTACAGGCAGGAGGGGGACCGACTTTATACATGGGTGGATAATGGTAGGACAAGGGGGAATGGGCTAAAAGTGAAAGAGGGGAGGTTTAGGTTGGACATCAGGAAGAAATTCTTCACTGAGAGAGTGGTGAGGTGCTGGCACAGGCTGCCCAGAGAAGTTGTGGCTGCCCCATCCCTGGCTGTGTTCAAGGCCAGGCTGGATGGGTTCCTGGGCAGTTTGATCTAGTGAGCTAGTGGCTGGCAGCCCTGTCCACGGCAGGGGGGTTGGAACTAGATGATCTCTGAGGTCCCTTCCAACCCAAGCCATTCTATGGTTGTATGATTGTATGTATCAAGGGCTGCTGCAGTTTTGAGCTGCATAAGCACATATAGCACAAACCAAACAGACATACGCCTCTTTACATGGGACTGTGAGATTGTGCCTCAAATTGCATGATTGTGCTATCCATAAACTATAGCAATGACAGAGAAACATAAAGCAAAGTCATTAAAGAACTGAAATGAATGGTTAAAAGAACTCAGGTAAAATGTCTAAGTCTTTAACGGTATTTTCTTTTTCATATACTCATTTGAAGAAAAATTTTCCAAATGGAGCAATTACTGAAGAAACAAAAGATGTTCTCCTCTGTGATGGCAAGATCCATTTGAATTTAGTCCAGCAGCTGTTTGACCTGGCCATTATTGAAATGAAACATGGTATGTTCTTTTTATTTCTGGTATCTGGTTTCAACTGAGATTTTTAGTGTAAATGAAGCACTTGTGGTAATTACCCCATCCTGTAGCAAATGGAGATAGCTAAATGCACATAAATGCTAAGTAATTGCAGAACTACCTATTACCAGAGTAATATGGTGGATGCCTCAACAGAGGAAGGCTGAGATAATAATCAGTCCACTGTTATCTGGAAATAGAAATGCTTCCTTTTGAGACCTTTTGGCATTCTGCCTTGTCCATCCTCACAAGCGTGTCCCACACCTGACAGTGAGGAGTAGGCTGGAGGAAAATTCATTCTCAGAACATGATATATATGTATCATGTAGCATTTGGGATTATTTTAATCTAAGACAAACAACAGAGCTCAGTGTTCTAATTTGCCAACCACACATTTCTGCCACCCACCACTGACTAACTTATAAAGCCAGAAGCAGCTAGGGAAAACCCAGCCCCAGACTGGTCTCTACATTACCTTGTCCCTGTCTGTTCATGTATGCTAGCTTCTCCACAGGATACAGATGGTTTTTCTTGGCTATTTCTCTATAACGTTTCTAATGGCCTTTCTCATCACAGACTAGGTATATCCTGATGTTAAGGCACAAAGTATTGGCTGTAATTAGGATCTCCTTGCATTGTTTCCACACTGAGAGATCCCCAAATAACTCTGTCATGACCCCTGTCTTAGGCCCTGACACATTGGCTTAAACACTACACCCTGCCCTATGAGAAATGACTCTTGGTGAAATCAAAATGGAAAGGACAGTAATAATACATTATAGTTGTCTAAATAATGACGGTTATCAGTAATGACTGATATATGATATCAGTGAATATCAATGTAGCTGTGCAGGGCATGCAGGATGCCATTTTTGGCTTATACTTCTGGTTCTTGATTTTGGAAGAAGATACCCATAACAAAAAGTGTTCTCTGGCCCGTTATCAGTATGTAAATAATAAATAATGGGCTGAAGAACACCTATTTTTGCCTTTATGGAACGGTTAAACATTTAGGTAGCAGAACTCCACTCTTCAATTTCCTGCATTAGACTTCAGGGATATCAAAAACCCAGTGTCTCAGAGCCACCCTAACACGCCCCTCTGCGTGTTCAATGTGCTGCTTGGCCTTTCAGAAACTGAGTCTGTTTGTTGACAGCCAAAAGAAAGACTGAATCAAAAATCCTTCTAAACCTCACCGTAATCCTGCAGAATTATCAGGTTCTGGGCAGAGGTAGTCATGTATCCCTCTATTCAGTTATGACCAATAGATGTTTATATTCCTAAACCTTTCCTTTGCCACAAGGCATGTTTATTAAATCTGATGTTAAAAATACCACTCCCATCCTTTAATGCTTTACAATTACAGGGGATGTAATGAAAAGTGTGCTTATACTGCAGTGGCAGCCCAGCTTTTTTTTTTTTTTTTAACTATGAACAAACAAACTTGAATGTATTGAAAAAAAGGAAGCTTAAAACTGCAGACCAAATTCATACCCACAGCAAAGCTATGAAGATCCTAAGAGTTACAGGAGTTAAGTCCAGGACTGTAATACCATTACCTGTACTAAATATAACCTGCCATGAAGCGCCCTGGAATTAGCACATTTAAGTCTCACTTTTCCGCAGATCTTCATAGTCATAACTGTGCATGGCAAAAGGGGATTACATTCTGCACAAGGCTTTCCCACCCTCAATGTATCTTGTGGGTTATGCTTCAAAGCAAGTGTTATCAGTTACACAGGGAATTTCAAATGTTTCAGTGGGTGAAAATAAAAACTCCTAAGAGCATGACAGAACAGTATCCCTTAGCAATTTGGCCAACGATGTAGCTACCAATTTGGACAGCGGAATTTCCACTTCTAGGCCCATTGTTTTTAGAACCTGAAGATTGTCCAGAATTAGAAAGAAAGTATTAAGAGTAGAAGATTAAAGATTCATGGTTTGGAATGACAATCTTCTTATGATGTAACAGGTGACATGACAACATGGAATAGCGCGGCAGGCCGGTAAGGTGCTCTGCTAATAGCATAAGGAGGGGAGATTTGCTTTGTCCAGTAACATGGTTTGTTACGACTGACAAAAATTAAGCATCTCCCGTATTCTCTACATTTTGTTTTTCCACATTCCTTTTCAAAATGCAGTTATATCTCCCAAAATTAAAAATATGAACAACAAAATACAACAAGGCTTTCTTTACCTCAAATCTCAGCTAATATCACTGCTCAGCAATGACAGGATCATATGCTTTAAGAAAAATGTGTGGCACAAGGGCTCCCACAATGCTTACCAGCTGCTACAGTTTCTTTCTTTTTTTTTTCTTTCCACAAAATGTCAAACTGAACAAAAGACAAATAGAGAATTGACTATTTTCTCTAACAGCTGCAATACCCAGTCCAATAGGAAACAGATGACTCACCAGAAAAAAAAAAAATGCTACATATAGCTTCATTTTCAAACTGACTTTCAAAGGAAGGTAAAAAACAAAGGGTGGGGGGTTAAGCTGAATTTCTGTTTCTATGCAATACCAAAATTGAACCTGAATGATTTTTGATGCCTTTGCCATTTAATCTTGCCTTTTTTTTTTTTCACAGGAAAAAAAAAAGAAAGCAGATTAAAAATGTCATTGAGATTCTGTTCATTCTCTTTCTTATGAAAAGTTTTGATTAATAATTGAAGGCCAATAACTTTTTTTATATTAGCTTTTGTAAATAATTATATCTTCTGTAAATCATCAAAGTGTAACTTCCGTTCATTTGCAATATCAGTCCATAAACATACTGAACAATCCTGGCTTAGTGAAGGAAATGGAAACCCCTGTTCCCCTCTAGAACAAACACAGTGCAGCCATTTTATTTACCATCTTTTTTATTACCTTTGGGTACAGGAGATGAGCAAAAGGGAGAAGCAGAGGTAGATGTCACTGGAACAAAAGCCGGCGTGGAGAGGCTGGCTGAGTTTTCAGAAAATGGAGATACTTCTGGTTTGCCAGAACTAGCAGATACATATGTTTTTTCAGCTTAACTTACATAAGGCACAAAGTGCCTCAAAACTTCCAAGACCTTTTATTTAGCCTCCCTCTGCATTTACACAAAGGTGTGTATAGCACAGACTGCCAGACCTTAATGCCATTAGTGTAATAAGGCTTAGTGTAAGGAAAGCCTGCTCTGCTCGTGTGCTGGATGACTTTTTCAAACATGTTTGTACATTTTATGTAAGCAGAGCAGTACGCTGATTTTCTGTTTTTGCTTAATGTTTGTAGGCTCTTCTTGGATTGTGCTCACTGCAGACAAGGACGGCTTTGTGCCATTAATGTTCAAAGCAAGACAAGAGATAACCATAAGGGATGGAACCGACAGCTCAGAAGTCTGTGGAGGTCGCTCCTACAAAAAGGGCAGTTTAATGCAACCACCAAGCAGAGTGACATAATTTCTCAGCAAAGAACACCAACGACCCTTTTGTTGCTAAAGCAATACGGAGATGTTCTGCGGTGTCAGACCCCGAATGACTAGAAAGCTGTCTTCACTTCTTCCAACATACTGTGACTATAAAATCTGTGGCATGGTTACACAATAGCTAAATACTAGGGTTGCCTGGACCCTTATGATTTCTTTTGAAAGATCAGACCTAGACTGAAGATTATCAGCTCTGTTGTTATTAATGGCTGCCAGTGGGCTGGAGCAGAAAGCCTCTGTGGTCAGGATGTTCTGGAAGAAACAACATTATGCTAAGAATCATACAGTAAAAACAAGCCTAGCCAACACAGGAGTACAGCCTACACAAAAGCTGGAGAAAATGCAGCTAAAGAGCATTTGTGTTAAGGAAAACTGTGAGGATAAAAAAGAAAGGAAAGCACATTTATGCTCTATTTGCAGTTCCAATGGGTCCCATAGAAACCTGCAAGGTTTTCAGAAATGTGTAATTCTAACTTGAAAATGTTCAGCTGCTGAAGTGGCTGCCTCACTGTCCCCTGTCAGTGTCTTACACGGTGTCTTACATACGTGTAGAACTCTGCATGCACGCAGAAGAGAAAGGAAGAAAATTTGCCAGGTAAATTAAGGATCAAAGGCACTGAGGGTGAATTTCATTTGGCTGAGGGCAGATGTGACACTGAACTTGCCATCTAGAATCCTGTATGATCAGTCAGAAAAAGGAAAGTGCTCCTGCAGCAGATTACTCATATCCTACCACAGATTTCTAAAACTCAGTAATTATTAATTAAGTGCCTATTCCTTTCCACTGACCACAAAGCAAGCCAGTGTGACTGGTCTAAATACAGACATCTACGTTTATTCAGATGAAGTTCACCTGCAGAGACAAGGGCTAATACCTGAGAAGCAGACAGACAGGTTCGTGGGAACTGAACTGTCATGGTTATGGTGACAGAAGTAACAGAAGAGTTGAATGGACTCCCAGGCTTTTCATCCTCTAAATGCAAAGAGATGGGTAAAGTGTAACAAGCAGCCATGCGTGTGTGGTGCAGCAGTTCACACTGCTGGACAGGCCCCAGCAGAAATCATGGCCAGGCGTGCCTGCTTCGTCCTGTACATTCAGGGAAATACAAAGGGATTTATTTCATCTACTGTTAAGACTTCCTTTTCATCCTGTGCATTTTGGCTCGTTAATGCTTAAGGGAAGTGCTTCTTCCCTGCCTGGGTACCATGGCAAGATTCAGGGTGCACAGATATGCAAAAATCCAGTTATAATGCTTCACCCCACAGCAGTGCTGGATCAATGAGATAGAGCTATGATCTGAAAGCACTTAGTGGGCTTTGGAAGTTTGGCACAGGTATCATCCCAGTGATGCAGATAGAAATCTCATAAGGAACAGTTTCAATTCATTGAAATAAGTAATGTCCTTCTCACACAACTACCTTCCGAGAGACAAAGAAATCATCATTCTAAAAAGCCTGCAGGCACACCTATGTGATGTAGCTGGGTGTATTTGTACTACCAGATTTCTAAATTATTTACTTTGAAGCCACAAAATACACTTGAATAACATCCTTGTGTCTCACAGCATTATCTCGTATTTAAAATTCTTAGGCCTGTGGCCAAGTAAATTAAAATTATAATTAAGTAGAAATGATGGAAGGAGAATATATATATATATACATATATATACATGTATATATAAACCAAAGAGGGAATTCTGAGAGGGTAAAAAACTAATAATATCAGCAAGTATGTGCAGCAAAGATGCCTCAGAACTTACCACTAGACATTTCATTGTCGGTCTGTTGCACTACCATTTTAATTTCTCATGTGCTGCTGTTCTGTGAAACGATCTGAGTGTTGAGAAGAGCAGGAGTGAAAGGAGCTGCTGTGTCGGATTGGCCAGCACAGTTTGGTTCGGTTCTGTGGAGATGAAAGGAGGCCAACAAACCTTCAGATGACAAAACGATTAATTTCAGGGAACAGCTGGCTGTTAAATCCAAACACTTAGTGCTGTGATGTTTAACAAACTTCTGGATTTGTTATAATTTGTTGATGTTGTTTTCCCTTGCTGTATGATGCAATGTTACCGAACCCACATGGGAACTAATCTGTCTGAAGGCACTGTCATTACCCAGCACAATCAGTCTGGTCACAAATGAGGACCCCAGTCCATCCTCTTGGATGCTTACAATTTTATAGGATGCTTTAGGAAAAACGTTCTTTATGATCAAGTAAAAATTAATACTATTAAAAAATCGCAATACCCTCCGTGCTTATGAACACACATCATGCCCATACAACTCCATCTGAAAATACACGTTTAAATCATATACATTCAATTAAAACTGAACAACTCCTAAGTGAAGAAATATTTGTTTTAAGGTAATGATTTAGGGGTCCAGCGTGGTGCAGTGCCTATCACTGAGCTGTAAAATGAAAGTTAAAAGTAACGCAAGCACTGGAAGAAGTGCTGAAGAGATTTATGCAAAGCACAGGATAAATTTTCAGCTTTGGTTTGGATGGAAAACAGATGGGGAATCAGTGAAGTAGAGAGATGTAAGACTGTTCTATTAAGCACATGCTGTACAGAAGATTTTTGCACAGACAATGAAAAAGGCATGAGGACGGATAAAAAGAATTTGTACTAAGTGAGCTGAGCAGACGGTAGGCCGTGAAAAGGAGAAAAGCACAGATGGGGAAGCATTCACCTTCCTCCACCAGGGCTATTTTATATACAGTGGCCAAAATGAATCAGTTTGGAAAAAGGGGAGTTTGGGCTCTTTCTTTCATCAGCAGAGAGGACAGGCTCCCCTGAAGAATAATGAGAGTACCTGTGCTGACTCCTGTCTAGAGTCACTCAGAGCTTAAATTAGAAGCCAAAGCACAACGATTACACTCGGCATGCTGTACCAGTGGCACTCAGAACACTCAATGGCATCCCAGCTCCTCCACAACATTACCCCTGCGGGGAATAAACAACATGCCAGAAAGTCAAGATTTCCGTTTTAATTACTCTGCGTCTTTATCCAGCACATTTAGAGGCATCCTAGTATATTTTAGGAGTTAGTATCTCATTACTTAAAAGTACAATCTGCTTCAAATTCAAGCTAAAACTTACCTTACATGTTCCATAACTCTGCTGTTAAGCATGCAGCGTCTGTTTTAGTCTTCTTGTTTTTTCTTTTTTGTGCTGTCCCCTCCTTGGGGAAACTGCTACAAACAGAACTGTTATATGACAGATGAGTTTTTTTCTTTTTTGATTTGGAAAACAGTATTGTGAAAACAATAATAAAACAACATAAAAATTAAATGCAACAAAATCAAAGCCAACTGAATGTCTGTTAGCCAGTCTGTGACGCTGACTTGGCACAATGAAATATTTCTTTGACATCCTTCATAATAACCAAAACGTAAGAGTTCACTGCAGGAGGGGTATAAGGTGAACCCTGCGTGACCCTCAGCTAGTTCCCCTTTTCCTCCACTGTTACTGAAGTCCTATGTACCCTGGAATAAAGCTCCAGAATACTGTTATTTCTACTCATGCTAAAAATCTTAGATATAAATTTCCTTTTACATATTTTCATTCATTCAAACAGCATAAATCAAGCCTGACTTCCTCTTCCCTATTCTGATTTTTACTTGTGTATTCTCAGCTTGGACAACGAATGTATTTTTAACCTGTCTTAAGAGAGCTGCAAGCATCAGACCAATATCCCTTTCTAAGATGTCAAACAAGAGTCCTTCCCCCTAACCCAACACAGTGCTCATTGTTCCTAAATAACTCTTGATTAACAGTTTACCTAACTTGTTCTTAAAAAAAAATAAAAAAATAAGAAAAAAAATAGAATACCAGATTGCAGTTATGACGCCGTTCCATCCTTCAGGCCTGGACTTGGGTGACCTAACTTGACAGCATGTGAAGTCAGGCAAGGTAAATCCCAGGGGTTATGCAGTACCTCACTTGAAAGTCTGAATTTATTTATATTATTTATATTTATCCCACACAACAGAAGTTAGCTTATGTATTAGCACTATATATGTTATTAGTCAAGATGTATGTTTGTAGATGTTAATTAGTGAATATGATGGCTTCGGCTTTCTGCCAGATTGAGGCAATTTCACCACCTCTGTGTGAAAAGCAAACTCACTTTGCTGACACTTGGTAGGTCCCCGCTGGTGCTGTTATCTAGCAGACAAGCAGAGGGCTGCCAGCATCTCCCTGCTCATGACATTTGGACACCTTTCAGCCGAGTTTCCAAAGCGCTCGCTGCAGCTCAGCCTCTGTTTGCAGGGAGCCAACACCATCCTTGAACTTCACCTTTCCTCCACGATTATTCGACACATGTGCCATCACCCAGGTGTGATCAGGATCAGATGTTTGGAGGCACGAGGTGCCAAAGTCCAGCACTGACACGGGAAGACGTCCTGCACAGGAGGTGACATTTGCACAGAGTTGCCAGTTAAAACCATTAGGACTTGACAACCTCTGTCCTTTGGCAAGGGTCCATCCCACTTGTCAGCGGGCACCATGATATCCTAACAGACAAGGGAGCATGCAGCCAGGAAAGCAGAACATCTACGCAGCACAGTGTAGTACTACCAAAGAGAAGAAATGAAGCAAGCCCCCAGACAAAGGCAAAGCACTTGTTCACTTTAGAGGCAGCAGTCATTTCCTTAAGCCAAACATACCTTGTAAATTTTAAAAATATAAAAGGCAGTACAGTAAGACACTGTGAACATTATTAGAAAACAGTATGAAATTCACAAAAATGCACTAATTACAGTAATGAAAAAATAAAATTTTGCTGTGTTAGAAAAGTTCTAGCATCCTAATTGAAATTCAGTTGTGGGATGCTCAGGTCAAGTTTTCCAAAGCAATACTGGTGAAAGACCATTGGACCCTTCCTGCTTCCCTCCTGCAGGAACTGGGTGGAAGTGTGTGGATCCCAAAATTTATATGGCTACAGATAGCAACCAAATCACCTTCACAGTGGGCCATGTCCTTGACTCAGCTCACAGCTCAGGTGCAAGGCGGAGAAGGCACGATGGTTCTTACGTCACACAGATGAATTACTGATGTGCCTACTGCAATCACGTCTCACCCCTCCACCTATCAGTGAACCCTGTGTCTCTCTAATTATAAATAAATTTAGTTTTAACACTTCAGTGCATTTTACAATAAGGTTGATTGCATTTCTTTACATTTTACCTAACAGAGCATAACCAACCACTAATGTGGATAAAAACAAATCAGTCACGATTTAATTTATAAGCATGATGCTAACTGTTTCCCTTGTTATCCTTCTCCCAGTAACTTATTTCACCTTAAATAAGTAAAATTAGTCAAAAAATGTGTAAGCGTCCCTGTTACTGACAAAGTTTCAGCTGAAACACTTGTACCTGTTAATGGCATAAAAGAAAACTGCATGATAAGTGTGCCTGAGAAGCAGGATTAATCCAAGGGGTGGCAAAGATTAAAGCAGTGCTTTCACAGATTAGTTACAAAAAAAAAAAAAAAGGAAATAGAAAATGCAGCAGTAGAAGATGGAAATATCTAGGACTGAATCATTTACTGCCACAAGAAAATGTTCTCCCACCAAGAGTCACAAAGCAGGAGAGAAGGTCTCTCTGCATGGTAACACAAGTGAAAGGGAACTCCAGGTGCCTACCAGAAAGATTAAGATTCAAACAATCTCTCTTGCATGATGCTGTTAAATATCTGTACGGATATGATTTGTGTATTAGCGTGGCTCTGGAGCAAGCGCAGGCACAGAGACGTGTGATTTAAAAGAACACAGTATTTGTTCTGAACAAGCGTGCCTGAAAATATCCTCGGAAAGATTATTCCAAAGGAACATTGTCATCTTAAAAATCATTGCTTAAAAGTAATTGTTTTAACCAAATCGCTTTTAAAACTGAAAGATTCTCATCAAAAGGCTATCTCATTTTTAATATACGTCGTTATTTTGGTTTTACATGTTGTTTATGGGACACAACAGACTGAGGCCAGTCAGGAGACTCAGCTTCACTTCCTAGCACTTGCAGTGGTGCAAGGACATTCGTTTGACACAAAGCCTGATGTTAGTGGGCTGGAAGGTTGCCCAGCCCATTTTTTAACCCCCAAGGCTGAAATTTTGACTTCTCACAGTTTATACACTTAGCAGTATTTAAAAGATGCATGCAAAAGGCAATGTCTGCCACACCTCCCTTCTGTCTTCTTTCCCACTCCTGAGCAATCCCACTCCTTCAGGTCCTCTCACAGACATCCATCCTGCACCTTGTTACTCTGCCCTGCGCGAGCATGCAGTACCCTCCTGACACAGCCGCAGTTAGTAGGACTTAGTAGAAGGCCTGCTCCAGACACAGAAATAGGATTGGCGTAGGCTTTCATACACAGAGGAAGATAGGCAGTCACGAGGTGAAAGACTGCAGGGGGGCACATTCTGCATTGCCCATGCCTTCTTCCCAGAGCAGAAAACAATCAACTGTTCGACTGCTGGCTTACACATCAGCCTGCCTTCCCTTTGTCTCTGCAACACCTCGCAAAGTACAGGAGCTGCTGCTGCTAAGGCCGGCTTCAGGGGATGTGGAGCAGGAGCTGCTAAGGAGATGTGGCTGGAGATGCTGCTGCTGCTGCAGAGAAAAGCAGTATTTCAGTGTTTCCCACTCGCTGTGTCGCTGTCTTAATCTCTAACATTTTCACTGATCCTCATCTTCCTTCCCAAGGCTGGAGCCACAAGGAACTCCCTGTGATTCCTTCTGCTATTGAGCAGAAAAATTCAATTTTGCCTGTGCTTTGGAGAGATACTGTGAGCTCTTCTGGCTTTGCTCACCCAAGCAGAACAGACAAGTTACTCATGTGTCTTGCACACACAGATCCTGTTCACACATCCCACGGTGATGTCTGCCTTCTTGTAACAGCATGATATTCATTCAGGTCTAGGTCAATTTTTGGAAAATTGCTCATATTATCTTTATTACTAATCACCTCCCAAAAGTAAGAAGAAACCCCAAACATTTTTAATGTAATAGCAAAAGGCAGCTAAAACACACGTATATGTTAATGACTGATCTTAGGCTTTACCACATCCTGTTTTAAGGGTCTAAATCGCGCAATGGTGCCTCATCAATCTTTCCCGTTAAGAAATACTGTGATGAGGTCATCTTCTCGTTCAGTTGTGTCCATAACCTGGATTAAGAGGTCTATTAAAATACTATGTTTATGAAGTTAACAGCAAGCATCTTCAAGTTATTCTTTTCCCTTACAACATTATGTTCTTTGAATGAGAAAATATTCAATAAAAGCAGAGAAAAAATCTCTGGAACACATAAATAATGACACTACAGCATGTCTCCCCATTGCAGCCACTTCCTCTTCTTTCCCCACCATAAACTCTTCTTTCCCAGACTGTCTTATATTTTTACTAATACTGTGTTTCAAGCTAACTCAAAAAGCGGATGCCAAAATGATACTGCAAATGAAGTTATGAGAACACAAATCTGTTCTCATTGCGGGGACTGCAGTTTTGTGAAATAGTGCAGGGTTTAAGGAAAAGCCTGACTCAATGCAAGCATATATTTTTAAAAGACGAAATGTGTCCTTTGAATGAGCATGACCATAGGAAATTATGTGTACAGTTTCAGCTTTTTAAACACTTTCCATAATTTCTTTTGCATAATTTCATTGTCCCACTTTCTATTTTACACACATCTCCTTGGGGTTTTTGCATCCCTGAAGTAACAGAGGCATCATATATATCAGCAGTAAACAGATTGAAAAGTCTAGGGGGGGGGGGGAAAAGGGGAAAAAAAAAAGGAAAACAGAAGAAGAAGAAAGAAAACAGATGATTACTTGCATTATAGCTACTAAGAGATAAGCACTGTGACTATGCACATCATGGCTGTGTAACTGGCCATGGCTAGTGGCTGTTAGCCAAGCAGCCTGCAATAGTTTTCGATGTGAATAACAATCCTGTGGTTACACAACTCAGACACACACTACTGGGCACAGGTATCACAGAATCATAGAATCATAGAATGGCTTGGGTTGGAAGGGACCTCAGAGATCATCTAGTTCCAACCCCGCTGCCGTGGACAGGGCTGCCAGCCACTAGCTCACTACATCAAACTGCCCAGGAACCCATCCAGCCTGGCCTTGGACACATCCAGGGACGGGGCATCCACAACTTCCCTGGGCAGCCTGTTCCAGCTGCAGTCTATAAACAGCCAGATGTAATAATAACTACCTACACCCCCATCCTGGCACTCTGGTAGGCTGAGACAATTCTGTTGCAATCAAAATATCACACAACTAATCATATTTTACAGATTTACAAATAACTGCAATTTTTTTTTGTAATGTCTTTGGCTCATTTGTAGAAATTAATTAAGATTTATTTGTATATTTACAAGAAAATGTGCATTATGAAAATAAAAGTCTTTAAAAATACTTGATCACATAATTCTAGGCGCAGACAGAAAAAATAAAACATTTAACATGAAAATACCTCCTGAGCCATTTTTAAATGTGGTCTCTCCTCCTGATACGTGACACATTTATATAAAAGGGAAAAAAAAAAAAAAAGTGAAATCAAGACTTTTGCAGGGTTATGGCTGCACTGTGGATTCATTCCCTCTGCAGCAAACTGTTGCTGTCTGGTACAGCCCTCTGGTGGCCCAGCTCTGCCTTAAGCACAAAGGAACAGCGCAGCCCGCGGGCGCAGGCGCTGATTAAAATATTAGAAGTCAGGTCTCACTGCTGAAACTTGTCCCCAAAAGTGTTCCTCTTCATGGATGACTTGACAGCACTCTCCAACGGCATCACCATCAATCTATCATCAGAGTCGCGGGGCATATCACGAGTGCTATAGGAGGTGCACATTTCAGTCAGCCTTATTTATTTGTTGTAACACAGGGAAAACAAGATTGAAGGCACAGGCTCCGTCTTACCCTCTGCACTGCACATGGTCCTGTGGCAATGCCAACAGCTGATGCAATGCAGCACTGTGTGTTCAAGCACACCCAGTCCTATAGAGAGAAGGGAGTTGAACAGGAAAACAGAACGCTAGCAACCCTCACCAACCCACAACAGAGAGCAGAAATTCTTAGCGCCAGCCTGTCGACGTCCTAGAGCTGAAAGAGCAGGAGCAAATAAAATGCTCCTCATTGCCATCTCTCAAGCAGGGCTTAGCTCTGCTCACCTCTTATAGGCATAAGTGTACCAACATACACTTGAAAGCATACAGAGAACGTATGTGTGTACAGTGAACATAAAAGTAGATTTCTACAGGAAAAAAAAAAAGTTTTTTTTTATTTTTTTTCCAGATTTCCTTTTCAATTACATGCTAGTTTTGGATTGTTGTCTTCACAGTGGTAAGCATTTTGCCCTATGTCTGTTGTTAATGATGGAGAAAAAGGGGCATGGAGAGGAAAAAAAGAAAATTATGTTCACTTTCTGATAAATTCTCATAAGTCTGAGAATATACATTTGTGGAGCAACACAGAAAAGCTGGCATTTGGGTCCTCTGCTTTACCTTCTAAACTAAAATGTAACTTTATAAATCTATTAATTGTCTCAAAAATAGGTTATTTATTTATTTACTGCACCTCACACAATCAAGGGCCTGAAGCTGTCAGAATGATTCTTTCATTTCAAAAATACAGCAGCTCAGACAAATCCTGTTCTCCATCTCTCACCATCCCTGTCTGTATCCTATGGCCACTTCTCCTCTGCTGAACAAGTTTCTGAATGAAGCTGGGAACTAACTGCTTTCTGTCTGAGTGGCATGAATTTTTTTTGCACAGCCCTTTCCCACTATAATCAGAAAAGAGTTCTTATATGTTGCAGTCTTTTTGATCACTCTACGTTTCAGCATCTTGCAAGTGATCTGTCAGGTACAAAACAGTAAAATCATGTTGAGCGTTTTGTACAGAGACAATACTTGGAAATTTATATTGTAACCAATTGTCTGTCACAGATTCATACATACCCTCACCTTTGTGTGTAACAGACCATTAAACACCATCTGAAATCAGCACTGCCAGCCAGGCGAGGGGAGGGATTGTCCCGCTCTGCTCCGCCTGGTGCAGCCTCATCTCCAGCACTGGGTGCAGGCTTGGACGACACAGTATCAGAAGGATATAAAGCTATTAGAGAGCATCCAAAGGGGGATACAAAAATGGGGAAGGGTCTGGAGGGCAAGACCTGTGAGGAGCAGCTGAGGTCCCTTGGTTTGTTCAGCCCAGAGCAGAGGAGGCTGAGGGGAGGCCTCATGGCGGCCTACGGCTCCCTCCCAGGGCAGCGGAGGGGCAGGCGCTGAGCTCTGCTCTCTGGGGGCAGCGACAGGGCCTGAGGGCACGGCATGGAGCTGTGTCAGGGGAGGGTCAGGCTGGGGGTTAGGGAAAGGGTCTGCACCAGAGGGTGGTGGGCATGGCACAGGCTCCCCCGGATGTCGGGCACAGCCCCGAGCTGCCAGAGCTCAAGGAGCATTTGGACACCGCCCTCAGACACAGGGTTTGGGTGGTGCTGGGTGGAGCCAGGAGCTGTGGATCCCTTCCAACTCAGAATATTCTATGATTCTACAATTCCATGGTACTGAACTCCAAAATTTGTATGCGCCTAAGGAAAAATGTGCATTTAGCTAAATATGACACTGAAAGTCATCAAATTTTGACTTGACAACATAGAGGATTGGCCTTTTCTGTTGGTGGTTTGTTCCAGAGGTTTATCAAAATTATAGCTATGTCTTACTTGAATTCGTATGATGGCTCTTGTTAAATCCTCATTAACTGAAAAAATTCTTAAAGAACTTATTGATTTTTTTTTTTTCTTGTAGGCACTTATATGATATAGCCAACTCACCCTACAGTCTCTTTTTTTCTATATCTGAGCTACTTACACACTTGACCTTACCATCATTTTGAGTATTTGCTTCGCGCCCTGAATCAGTTTAACTGCTCTTTAACGCATCTCTTCCAGCGTTCCAACATCCTACCAAAAGCACTGATTTCCAAAGCTGCGCAGCGATCAGCCTGCTCTGCAGCACCAAGTTCCACAAAGCGCTGCGGCACACAAAGGCCTCAGAGGCTTTATACTAACTTATGTCCAATGCAATAAATTCAGAGCAAATAACTTGTTTTGGAGCAGTTCTGTGTAACATTTGCGTCCTTCCTTCACCGCGTTTAACTCTGACGTCACCAGGAAAAGCCCCCGCCACCGCAGGGCAACGTCGGGGCACCCGCGGGATTGGTGGAGTGCCCGTGACGTCACAGCCTCGCCCCGTTGCCTCTCGGGAGCTGTAGTCCCGGCGCCCGCCCCCTGTAGGCGCCGCCCGCTGCGTCACGGAGCTCAGGCGGGGCCAGGCCGGAGCGGGGCCGGGGCTGGGAGCTGCCGGTG
>VXAV01008945.1:22332-33333 GCA_013399715.1 Alectura lathami | reverse complement strand
GCCCCGACAGCCGCCCGCGCTGGGTCTCCTGGGCGCTCCGAGGGGCTGGGGGCGAGCGCTGCGCCGGGCGTCGTGGCCTGCCCCCGCGGTTGCGGTGTGCTGCCTTTGCCCCGAGGGGCTCTGCGTCCCCCGTGGCAGCAGGGTGCGAGGGGAGGGCCAAGGTGCGGTTGTAAGGGTCGTGGTCCGTGTGGTGGGCGCGGGGCGGTGTGAACACGATGGCCATTGTGCTTGGTTTTGCCTTTCCAGGGCTGCCGACGGGGTGGTGTGAAGTGTCACTTGTCGCAGAGGGAGCCATCCGGATGGCTGGGAGGCTCAGCGTCTCGGCAGATCTTACAAGCGGAGTTTTCGCCTCCCTTCCGTAGGTAAGCATTGCCCAGCGGACGCTTGTCATTCAGATTAATTACATGCTTTGATTTTTCTGCAAGCAGTGGTTGCAGACTGAGGGCAGTGGTACTGGAGCTTAGAGAAGAGCCAGGTGGATGGTGGAGAGGTTGAGTTGGAAGCATCTCAAGTGTTCTTTTACTGTGAGGCAGCATCCAGTGTACTTAAACTTCTCCTTGACAGACATTTACTTAACAGGCTCTTAAGGATTATCAAATTTATGGAGCACCTTCTCCTTTCCAAGGTAACCTGTTTCAGTGCTGAGCTGTCATTCTGAGTTACATTTTTTCCTTCATAGCTGACCTAAATCCCCTTTGTTGAAACTAAGCTGATTATTATCTTGCACAGTACACCTGGAGAACAGCGGATCACCAACAACCTGCTTTGTGTTTGCAAGTTTACACTCACAGTCTTCTCGAAACTGAATGAAAGCGCTTCTTGTGGTTCTCTGGTCCTTGGACTCTATGGAGCCTTTCCATCATCACCGGACTGTGAAACTCAGCAGTAGGCACAGAACACCAGTGGAGATATCACTAGCTCAGAGGCAGAGGTAGTTATCTCCCTGGTGCATGGCATTTCTCTTAAAAACATTCCAGAATTATTTTTTTCTTATTTTGCAGCTTTCTCACATTACTGAATTATTCAGTTAGTGACCCACGCTAAGCCAGATCCATTTTCACTATGCTGCTACCCAGGCAGTTATGCCCAGAGAAGCTGTGGATGCCCCCTCCCTGGAAGTGTTCGTATCCAGGCTGGATGGGACTCTGAGCCACCACTGGGAGGTGTCCCTGCCCATGGCAGGGGGATTGGAACAAGATGATCTTTAAGGTCCCTTCCAGCCCAAACCGTTCAGTGATTCCTGGAGTGCCTTCCCCTCCTCCCTGTTACTATTATTTTGCACTGGTTAATAGTCTGATGAGAAGTCATCCCAATCATCATGAACTTATCTTTGCCTACCTAATTCTAGTCTCTGCAGTCTGCTCTTCCAGTCCTCTTCTTCCAAGTTTGGCGTCATCCACAAATAGCTAAAATATCAAGTAGAGCCCCCCTTGTGATAAACTCTTCCAGTTTGACGGTTTGACTTTCTCAAACACTTGTTTGTTGTTTCTCATGTTTCCTGCTAAAGCTGCAACTCATTCTGTGCCATGAATTCGTAGCAGAGCAAAATCCTACGGAGAATCTTAAACAAGGAGACCATCAGCTCATGTGATGTGGCTTTTGTGCACAGAATAGGGGATGCTCATGGCTCAGCAATCAGGAATGTGTTAAAAATCTGAACCCTTCTGAAGTTTTGGTGCCCTGCATATTGCTTTCGGATGTCCCAGATAGCCAGTTACAGACCATAGAGAATGATGGTTGCTGTCAGTTTCCCATTCCCCTTCTTGAAGCTGTTACACCATGCAGAGAGAGCTAAGAAGATTTCTCTTGAAACATCAGACAGATCGTTTCTTTCAAGCATACTGAAGTAAAGGTTTTCTGTTGTTTTATTTCCTACCTCTAAAACAATAATTTGTGTTTTGCTGGACACTATGAAAACACGTACCTACAGAGCAATATCCAAGCAATAAAGATGTCCCCAGAGTTACTGCAGGTATTTAAAAACGCGTGTACGTCTTGTATGGATATTCAGGCATGCGTAAGCGCCAGTCTACAGGCATAGTCAGCTGCTTGATGCTTTCATTCGTGCTACCCAACAAACCATGGCGAGTTACAGGATGGATTGTGAGCTCTTACAAAAAGGCTGGAAATCATTTAGGAAAGGGGGGGAGGAAAAGACCGCATTAGAGGTTGTTGAAGTTAGTTAGTCATTCATATGCTGTCACAGTATGGCTCAGGTAGATGGATCTGTCCCCACTTGTGTTCTAAGTTCCTTTAAATTCTTTCTCACACATTTCCTTAGAAAAATCTGCTTTGATTCTGAGTTTCTTCAAAATTGCATTTGTTCTTTTAGCGAGCTTTCTGGAATAACCAGACAAGTGCCTCGTTCTCACCCACTTAATGCAGGAGCAGATTTATAGATAATACATTAATGCTCTGTTGTACTCCTAAGGGATTACTTCTTCTGATCACAAATGGTCAAGGAAGCCGAGAATACAAGGCAATATTTTGCGAATTCTGAATGCTGAAAATCATTGGAAAATATTCTGAGGAGCGGCAAAATGTCAGTTAGAATGAAAGGACTGCCTTTGTGACGAAAATGCAGCAGCCTAAGTTTATATAAACAGTGCAGCTTGTTTTAAAATTTCATTTCACTGTGGAGACATCGGAAAAAAAAAAAAAGTAGGGCTGTGGATTAAGCACAGATGAGCACTGTGCATGTATTGACTTGAAAGGAAGTGTCCAGCATGGGCAGGGTCCTAAGCTAAATAACCATACAGGTTTTTTCTTCTGTCCTCTACAATAATTTCTTTTCATTCTAATTTGTTTAGATGTCTCACATCAAGAAATCATGGAGCTAGGAAAGGCAAAGCTTCTGAGAACAGGCCTTAATGCCTTACACCAAGCGATTCACCCTGTGCATGGGATTGCCTGGACAGATGGGAAGCAGGTCATACTGACTTCTTTACACCTTCAGAACGGAGAGCCAAAATTTGGTGACTCGAGCGTTGTCGGTCAGTTTGAACACGTCCATGGACTCTACTGGGGCCCGTGTCCCCCTGACGCCCCAGCCCTCCTTGCTGTTCAGCACAAAAAGCATATCACTGTCTGGCAGCTCTGCTTTAACGCTGCAGAGAGAAACAAGCTCTTAGTTTCTCAGATCTGTGATGTCAGTGAGCCATTTCCAGTGCTACCCCAAGGCTGTGTGTGGCACCCCAGGAAGGAGATCCTGGCCGTGCTGACGACGCGGGACGCCTCGGTCTTGCACTCCGTCCATCTCAACAACTGCAGAATTAAAGCAGACATCAAGGGCAGCGGTCTCATCCACTGTGCGTGTTGGACTAAGGAAGGCAATCGCTTGGTGGTCGGTGTAGGCAGTGCCCTTCACTCTTACATTTGGGATGACGCTCAGAAAACGCTCAGCGCTTGTTCTTTTTGCCCGATCTTCGATGTGGGAGGCTACATCTGTGCTGTAGGAGCTACTCTGAATTTCCAAGTTGCTGTTGCAACTGAGCTCCCTCTAGACAAGATCTGTGGCTTAAATGCTGGTGTGGCATTTGAAGTTCCAGCGAGCATTGAAACGGAATCCTTTCCCTCGCAGTCCAGCTTGTGCGGTGAGGAAGAGTATTCCATGGATGGGGGGAAGAAGGCGCTGGACGCCGAGAAGCCCGTGTCTGCAGTGATGTCTCCCGTGGATCTGACCCACATACTTTCTAGCAAGCCGGGTGCTGATTCCAGTCCTCTGCTTCATCTGAGGCCCAAGGACTACCTAACTGGCAGCGGCCAAGATTCTTCACATCTCATTTTGGTGACTTTTGAAAAAAAGGTTACCTCTACCAAAAAGGTTAGCATCCCAGGCATTCTGGTTCCTGATATAATGGCTTTTGACCCCAAAACTCAAACTGTGTCGGTCGCCTCCAATACTTGTAACATTATTTTAGTCTATTCACTAACTTCGTCCAATTTACCCAATATTCAACAAATTCAGCTAGAGAAAAATGAAAAACCAAAGGGTTTGTGCTTCTTGACCAACAAATTGTTACTGATACTGGTCGGAAGACAGAAATTCACTGACCCTGCATTTCTTCCATCTTCAAGATCAGACAAATACATGATCCGGCTGATGATTAAGGAACTCATATTTGAAATGTGTCCTTCAGCGTCTGCATCGGTCAGTGGGAGCTCTGCATCAGTCAACGGGAGTTTCCATCTCTCCAACATATCCCAAGATGTCTCTACAGATGCTCACCCTCTGAGTCGTGGACTCCTGATACCAGATCGTGCTGCCATCCAGTCCCCTACCAGCAGAAGAAAACTCATTGAAGAAATTAAGAGTCCTGGTTACGAACAGAGCTTGTTGTTGAACGTGAGTGACCTCAAAGAAAAAAAGGTTTCCTTGAATTCTCCTGCAGCTGTTGAGTCTCTTGATGCTGAACCCGTTAATCGGTCTGTGACACTCTCTACCACATCACTGGCATTTTCCAACAAGCCAGCATCTCCAAAAAGGCAGATAGAGGCGTCTTCCAAAATACCAAATTCGTATAAGAATAACCTACTAAGTGAAAAGGAAGCAAGTTACTTTTCAAAGAATGTAGAAAAACTGTCTGGTAACTTCACAGAATTACAGCATCATGTCTGTGAATTAACTGAGCTGCTAAAATCAGGGAAGAGAAATCTCCCAATGTACCCGTCTTCTCAGGAACCTTCTTTTATTAACATCACCTGTCAGGTAATTGTAATCCTGGAAGCCTTAACGACAAGATCTGTTGATGGATGTATGGCTTTTACAAAGCACAGGTTAAAGCTCTCGTCAGGCTGTACCCAGGAAGGACATCATGGGCATAGCGAAACCTGGGGGAAGAGCCCGGTGACAGGTGGTTAACGATGATGGTTGTAGGCTCTTGAGGGACGGGCAGGGGTAGCACTGTGTGTGAGCGCGCAGTCGGTGATGGCATGGTTGAGAGCCTCTGGGTAAGGGTCAAGGGGCAAGCAAATAAAATGGATGTCGTTGTGGGAGTCAACTGTGGGCCACCCAGCCAGGAGGACAACACTGATGGATTATTCTGTAAAGAATTAAGGGATATCTGTAGATCAGCTGCCCATGTCCTTCTGGGTGACATCAACTTGTAAGACATTAACAGGGAATACAACAGAGCTGGTACAAACAGGTCCAGGAAATCCCTAAAACAACTTGATGATAACTGCTTGTTGGCCCCAGAGGGCCAACCGTGCCCTGGGGTGCATCAGGCCCAGCACTGCCAGCCAGATGAGGGGAGGGATTGTCCCGCTCTGCTCCGCCTGGTGCGGCCTCACCTCCAGCACTGGGTACAGGTTTGGGCACCACAATATCAGAAAGAAAAAAAAAAAAAAAAGGCTGTTAGAGAGCATCCAGAGGGGGTCTGTGAAGATGGGGAAGGGTGTGGAGGGCAGTACCTGTGAGGAGCAGCTGAGGTCCCTTGGTTTGTTCAGCCCAGAGCAGAGGAGGCTGAGGGGAGGCCTCATAGCAGCCTACAGTTCCCTCCCAGGGCAGCGGAGGGGCAGGTGCTGAGCTCTGCTCTCTGGGGACAGCGACAGGGCCCGAGGGAACGGCATGGAGCTGTCAGGGGAGGGTCAGGCTGGGGGTTAGGGAAAGGTTCTGCCCCAGAGGGTGGTGGGCATGGAACAGGCTCCCCAGGGCAGTGGGCGCAGCCCCAAGCTGCTGGAGCTCAAGGAACGTTTGGACACCGCTCTCAGACACAGGGTTTGGGTTTGGGTGGTGCTGTGTGGGGCCAGGGGCTGAGCTCTGCTCCTAGTGTGTCCCTTCCAACTCAGGGTACTCTCATCGTGCAGATGTTCAGTACATGTAGATTTGGTACATATGAAGCATGTGTACGTTTCCAGGCTCCACTCTTAACACACGTCTTTCTCGTGGATGGACGTGTCTTTCCACAGCATGGAAGAGCAGTCAGGATTCGCATTATTTCTGTCATGACCCAGAGAGATGTTGTCAAGGCTTTTCTGGGAAGCACTGTGGTTCTGTGGTTGTATCCCACACAGAGTTTGTAGATTTGCTTGCAGTCTGTGGATTTTAAAAATGCTTTGCTTTGCCCCATGGGGGATAGATGTTCTTAGAAGATGCTTGTGGAGTTTTAAGGCTTGGAGCAGTGATGATGAGAGGTGAAACAGCCAAGCACTGCTGATTTGTTAGCCTGTTCCTCATCCCACAAGTCTGTAGACAGGAGTTCTCACCTGTTCACGAGATGTGGATCAGGGAGGGGAAAAGATGGAAACCTTGCTGCTTCACAGACTCCCCAGGAGAACATCCCTTATTGGTGGTAGAGTTACGATATGGATGTAGCCTGTTTCTTTCTTCACCAACAGCGTATGTCTTCCTCTCCTGTGCTGACGTACTGATTTAGCACAGTTATTTCCTGCTACCGTTCACAGATCATCTTGTTTTGAGAGCTGAGACCTTAAAAGTATGGATCTTGCAAATTGTTCTGGATGAATGTAGTATTTGATTCTCTGTAAATGCTGTAGCTGAAGGCGTAGCAGTGATTCTGTTTTGACAAGTGTCATTTTGATATCTTCGCTTAAATCTACAGCGCTGTATCTAATGATTCCTTCTTGACTTTACAGAAGCACCTTTCCAGAAATGATTCAGATGAGAGGCGATCTGTTATTCTTTGTGAGGGTAAACTTCGACTAAGCATAGTCCAGCAGATCTTCAACCTCTCTCTTGTAGAGATGCAGCATGGTATGTTGTAATTACCCAATAAAACAAACACTTCAAACACATGCAGCGTTCTCAGCGAGCAGCAGCAGTCAGTGTGCATTATCTGATCTGGAAAAAGAACATGGAACAGATAATCAAAGGTTATTAATAAGTTTGCTTTTTTTTTTCGATAATGTAAAGATTCTATTCAGTCTAGGCTTTAACTGAGAAGAATCTTTACATTACAAAAAACAGAGCGAACTTTAAAGTACTGACACCTCTCTCGCAAAGCAGCTGGTTATACAGGAACACTACTGTCACCCTGCATTGCATATGTGTTTTCAGGTATTCTAAATGGAGAAGTCTGAGTAACAAGGAAGTTGGAGGGGACCGGTGGGTTTGCATACAGGTCAGTCGCAGTTGGAAAGGCCCTTTCCACTGTCTTATGTCTGCTGAGCAGTTCTCACACTGCATTGACACAGTGGGTGCCGGTGAGGCACAGCCCAGAAATGTGTGATTTACCCCGTGAGCGGAGTGGGCAGTTTTGTAGACACTGCTGTCTTAAATTTTCAAACTGGAATTTCATTTTGAGCAAAAGGACCTGAATAACATCACTTTCTGGCAAGTGCTGGAGAGTGTGTCCCCATTACTTGTGTTGTTTGGACTTCTCATTTACAGCTTAAAAATATAAACTTGGCAGAATTGGTTACCAGGAATAAGTAATCATTGTGCGTGTAACTAGCTCAATGAGATAAAGTTTAAAAGAAAACTGTTACAGTAGGATTCTTTATTGATTTTACAAGTATTACTAGGAAAGTGGGTACAGCAGGAATGGTAGTTCCAAATTCCTGAATTGCACTGATATACATTTTTTTTCCAAATGAGATATTAAGCCAAAAGATTAAAGGGTCCTGTGCTTTTAAGCTACAATCTTCTCCTGACCTTACTTGTGACACAAAGTTACATAATGTAGCTGTAGGAACAGCTGGAAATGTTTCCCTGAACATCCCTGCACACCCCCAGCTCTCTCTTATTACCTCATCAGCTTAATGGATACAAATATGAAAATGTTCTTTTTTATATGAATTGGTAAAAGTCAGTGCTTCTGGTTCAGTAAATGATTTCAGATTGTAGAAATAATGACTATGTGAAGTCAAACAGCAAATGGAGCAGAGACATGGGGCTTGTACAATGTAGCACGGTATTTCTTCCTCATGTTTATTGGGATTAATTATATGGAAATTACACAATAGAAGCTGTTACTAATTTTTTTAATTATAATTGTCATTTAGTTTAACAAATGTCTGTTTTGTACAGTATCTGCACAGCTTAAGCACTATGAATACCTTATTTATTATAACTCATATACAAGTTTGGATGATTATGAATTCTGTTCAGAATTTAATTCCTTATTTAAAGTGTGTGTAGTCACAGCTAGTGGGAAGACTGGTGAGGAAGCTGAGTTTTGCATAGCTCTTAACTGTCCTTTATGTTTGAGATTATACAACCTGTATCTCTCCATGCCTTTTTTGCTAGAAAAACTGTAAGCACACAGAAGCATTTAGCTTTTATAACTTTAGAAGAAATGGGTTTTATACCTTCAACATACCTAATTGCAGGAGGGTTCATAAACAGGCATTTTCCTGTCTCCACAGGTTCATCTTGGATTGTTCTCACGGCGGACAGCGAGGGCTTTGTCCCGTTGATGTTCACATCCATGCAGGAGGTGGTCATAAGGGACGCCAGTACCAAAGGCTACAGCGCCCGTTCTTCCAAAACTTTGGACATCATCAGTTCCACGGAAGGGTGCAGACCCGCTTCTTCTGAAAGTCTGGATATCACGAGTTCTCTGGAAGTCCTCAGGGACTGTTCCTCCAAGACTTTAGACAGCAGCAGCCCTTCAGAGCAGCCCAGCAGTGAAATGTAACTTTTGACAGTGAATTTGCAATGCCTGTCCTGCCACAGGAGACTTCTAAACCTTCTGTATAGGACTGCGAATTCTAAATGATGGTCTGTCTCAAAACATTGTTGGATTTCTATCATTTTTGGTGACTACCACTGTAAATTATTTATTTGGTCCTTGGAAATGTTGGCTTTTTTTTTTTTTTTCTTTTTTTAATACTGAGCTGTGTTTTTTTAATATACCTCTTGCAGCATATAGCAGGTATTTGTATCAGTGCTGGATAATAGGAGTTCTTACAAGCTCCAGAGCTGAAGTTACGATCCTAGTCTTTCATATGTTGGTGGTTTTAGATTATAGTAAACTTGCATAATAAAGACATCCTTGAAAACACAGCATTTTTCCTCATTCCCTCACTTCTGCCAAATCCCGAACTACTGCAGTGTCCTTACTGGAAACTGGTGGATGCTGTGTCTAGCTAAGAGTGTCTGGTTTTGCACTGCTGTTAGCTAAGGGTGTAAGCAGTAGTTCAGGTGTGTGGAATTGGGCCAAAGGAGGGTCTTGCAGAATGTCCATAGTGCGTGGAACTGAGACCCTTTGCCCCTCCTGTGCCCACTGCTTGTGCCCATGCCTCACAGTGTGAATGTGGGGAAGCAGCTGTTGTGTTGGCAGCCTGCTTACCCCATCTGGCAGCTAAGGAGAAAAATCAGAAGGGCAAAATTGAGACAAAATTCATGAGATGAGACCAAAACAGTTAAAAAGGTTTTTTTTTTTTTTTTTTTAAGAAAAAAAAATGCATGCAAGCGAAGTAGAACAAGAAGTGCATTCAGTACTTCCCATCAGCAGGCTGATCTCCAGCAGGTTCGGGGCATCAGGGCTGTGTTGTGAGTAATGGGTGCTTGGGAAAATGGACTCCATGACCCCAAAAGTTCCCCCAGCTTTCTCCATTTTCCCCCAGTTTTTATTGCTGAGCATGGCATCGTGCGGTGTGGGTTGTTCCTTTTATCCCCTAGGGTCAGCTGTCCTGGCTGTGTCTCCTCCCTACCTCTTGCCCTCCCCCACCCTCCTTGCTGGGCAGAAAGCGGGGACAAGAGAAAGCCTTGATGCTGTGCACGCTCTGCGCAGTGAAGCATTGCTGTGCCAGCAGCTCTGGGCTATCACAGATCTGAAGCACAGCACCACATGGGTTGCCATAAAGAAAACATAGCTCCATCATGGCTAGACCCAGTGCATCTTTAGAGAGAAAATGGCATTATCATAGAATCATAGAATACCAGAATGGCTTGGGCTGGAAGGGACCTTAAAGCCCACCCAGTTCCAACCCCCTGTGGGCTGGCTACCACCCACCAGATCAGGCTGCCCAGGGCCCATCCAGCCTAGGGTCGAACTCCCCCAGGGATAGGGCATCCACAGCTTCTCTGGGCAGCCTGTTCCAATGCATTAGCTGCATTTGTCTAAATTTAAAGTTTTCTAGCTAATATTTTAACTCAATTAAACATTTCTTCATATTGAACATTTTCCCCATTACCTTTGAAACAATACTGCTACATTAACAACCTTGCCTTCAATATATGTGCACTAGGTTTTCATTGGCCATACATGTGTAGGTGCTGAACTGGCAGAATAGAATTCCCACAACCTGCCACCCTGAGAGCCACTAGTTTAAAGGCTAATAACAAAATTTTCTATTGTCTTTGTAGTGAGAGAGAGAGAATGCAAGGGTGAAATTTAGGAAACAGCATAAGTTTATGTTGCAATTGACAAATGCAGCACCAGAAAAATCTGCCAATCCAAGATTGCTCCCCATGACATTAAAGCATGGTCACATTCAGCAGCTTATCAGGGCTTTCAAAGTGGCACTTAACAGTGAGAAGGAATCAAGTCGTGAGATTATGGAACTGGAGCTGCTGTCTCAGGACTAATATAATCTCTCTTTTATTGGCAATCTGGAAATTTAGAAACATAGAATGGCTTGGGTTGGAAGGGACCTCAGAGATCATCTAGTTCCAACCCCCCTGCTGTGGACAGGGCTGCCAGCCACTCGCTCACTAGATCAAACTGCCCAGGAACCCATCCAGCCTGGCCTTGAACACAGCCAGGGATGGGGCAGCCACAACTTCTCTGGGCAGCCTGTGCCAGCACCTCACCACTCTCTCAGGGAAGAATTTCTTCCTGATGTCCAACCTAAACCTCCCCTCTTTCACTTTTAGCCCATTCCCCCTTGTCCTACCATTATCCACCCATGTATAAAGTCGGTCCCCCTCCTGCCTGTAAGCTCCTTTTAAGTATGGGAAGGCCGCAATGAGGTCTCCCCGGAGCCTTCTCTTTTCCAAGCTCAACAATCCCAAATCCCTAAACCTTTCCTCATAGGAGAGGTGCTCCAGCCCTCTGAGCATTTTGGTGGCCCTCCTCTGGACCCACTCCAACA
>VXAV01008945.1:11273-21660 GCA_013399715.1 Alectura lathami | reverse complement strand
CCACCAGATTGGTCAGGCACGACCTGCCCTTGGTGAAGCCGTGCTGGCTGTCTCGGATCACCTCCTCATCTAACATGTGCCTTAGCATCTCCTCCAGGAGGATCTGCTCCATGATCTTCCCAGGCACAGACGTGATGCTCACCGGCCTGTAGTTCCCCGGGTCTTCCTTTCTCCCTTTCTGAAAAATGGGAGTGATGTTTCCCTTTTTCCAGTCACCGGGGACCTCGCCTGACAGCCACGACTTTTCAAATATGATGAAGAGTGGCTCGGCAACCACATCAGCCAACTTTTTTCAAGACCCTGGGATGCATCCTGTCCAGCCCCATAGACTTATAGACATCCAGTCCCATAAGGTGGTCTCAGACTTGCTCTGCTCTTACACAGATTACACAAATTTAGCCACCATCAAAAATCATCTGCCCACAAAATATGCTATTAAACATACAACACAGCTAAAAGCTGCAAAGCAAATCCGACCCGTCTAACATTGGTGGAATTGCTGGAGCTGATGCAGGTGGCAATGTGCAGATTCTTCTCTAGGAGAAGGGTGAGTTTGTTTTGGAAATGTAAGGGAAATACTTCCACAGACAGCAGGTGATTTGGGCAGATCAGACAAAATGACAGAAGCTTGTCAGCTGTTGCAAACCTGGCTCTGTCACCACCATGACAAGCTGGTGGCCTGAATTGACCCTAGGGTGAAAACATCCTCTAGGTAAAATGGAGATGATGGAGACTACTAAGCTATGAAGGAAATCCCACTGATCCGTCACTGAATGTGAGCGATTCCACAGGCACCAGCAAAGTCAAACAGGCAGGGGATGGAGATGCTCTGGGTGAAGCTGAACAAGTGACTGTCAGTCCCACAGGGCCTGAGCAATCCTTCCTCACCACCCACAGCAGAGTGCAGCAATACTGAGGACCGAAAGCTGGACAAGAACTAAATCCTCCTGATTCTACACCTTTAGAGAAGACACTCACGCTTCCCTGCCATCCAGCGGCACAGCTGCTCTCCTATTAGGCCCTAGGAACTCCTCTGACATCACACTGGGGACTCACCTCCTCTGCAGTGCTGTGGCTCCAGGACTGTTCTTCCTCTGTTGTCTGCTCGGCTGTTTTGCCAACTCGTGTTTTCAGAGACTCAGTTCTCAGGTGCAAAGTAGGAAGAAAACCTCCTCCTCCACCTCAAGGACTGAGGCTTGTGCTGCTGCTTTGTCTTTAAATGAAGCCTCACAGTGAGTTACCTTGTGTTTCATGCGGCAGATTTGGTGCTTAATGATGTGAAAGTTATCTAATTTCATATCTTAAACCTATAACATATACTCATTTTTGTAACCACGGTACTCAGCATTCTTGCTAGTATCTGAACCATGGTCTTGCAGAGAGTTAAGCTGAAAAAAAAACCACTCAGAGCAGAGTGTTCCTCTCATGAGGAACTTGTGAACTCAGAAAGAAATTACGTTAAAACAGAAACTCACTTTTACTCACCTGTCAGTTGTATGAATTCAGCTGAACTTTCGATCCAGCTGGGAGTATTCTGAAGACAGAGCCTCTATTGTAAAACTTTGAGGCTGTTTTTCTTTTTCTTTTTTTTTTTTTTTTAAACTGTGAGATGAAATTCATACAAGATATATGATTGACCACTATACACTACTGGCTGTGCCCTACTGCATGAGACTTGGAATGACCTTGTCTTCCCATCCTTGTCTTCAAAGAACCTGCTAACAAATACCAGGTCTTAAAGGTTCTGCATTTCCCCCAAGGAAATTCCTCCTCTCAAGGAGATGATTGGTTTAGTTTTGAGTTTTTCATCTACAACCCAGAAAGGCAAGAAGAACAGGAGATGAACGAAAGATATTTGGCAACAAACTATGGACCCCAAAATAGCAGAGTTTGGCTTTAACACATTGTCCACTCCAGGGATTTTACTTAAAATACAGAAGCTGCATAGAGACCAGAGGATGCAGCAGGGATTGAATCTAGCAGTGATTATGATAAGGTGCAGAAGTGACTTAAGGAATTAGCTCTCCAATCTGCAGAGCCCCTCCTGAAAACCCGGTGACCTGAAACCCAAGGCCCCAGGTCTCAGGAAGCGCCCAGGTGTCCGAGGTGATGTTCTCCTTTCAAAGTGGGGGACTCAGCACAAGGGCTCTAATCCACCTAAGCTGTGGCGGGTCAGCAAGCCCAGGGGCAGGCAGGACAGTGGGGCGGGAGAACAGGGTCAGCACGACACGGCTGGCGGCGGTGCCAGCAGCAACCCTACAGGGCCTGATGGGGAATGATGGAGTGTCTGCATGGTGAGCTGCAACCCACAGGGGGCTGGCTGTCAGCAGTGAGGCTCCAGTTAGAAGTTTTTAGCATTATTTTTAGGTAGAAAGTACGAGGGGGATGAAGCTGGACGAGGTGACTGGTGACAAGCTCCGCTACCGACTGTAGCAGCAACCAGCCCACTACAGAAGATCTGGGGGGCCATCAGCTTCCTTCAAGCAAGGGCAAGGAATGAGCATGGTTTGCATTACAGAGGACTACCCAGGGACATGTAATTCTAATTTCCTTTCCTTTTCTCCCTCTATTTGTGTAAATCCATTTCTGGGAACCACTTGCGTGTAGATGGGAAGTGCTGTCCATTAGGTACCAGCTGGCTTAATCCAATCTCCCATGTTCTTATGACTTATTTGGGTATTACTTGAATGAGAGCCCCTGGGGACTGAGCCTGGCCCTTGTTACTGACAATCAGGCAAGGCAGGACGTTTATATTAGATTAGCATTTAATCTGAACAGATGTCCATGTAAGAATCTGCTTCTTCCAGTCACATGTACTGAACATACATACTGAGTGCACATCATTTAACACTCACAAGAAGATATACAATGTTCATTTGCTTTACAGCACCAACTAAAAAAAAGCCTAAAATGAACAAAAAAAAAAACTTATCCTGCACTTAATTCTTTCATTCTTTTTACTTAGAAAAATACATTCATTTTCTTAACAAAAGTACAACTCTGATCATGAAATAAAATAATTAAGATTTTCAAAATATAAGAACACTTCGCTGCATTTTGCCTATGGAAGTTTTCCATTCTATTTTGGCAGTTCCCATTGCTATTCCTGTATGCAAGTGAAGACTGAGTGCTTCTCTGTTAGGTAAATACCACATTGTCTCACTGGAGCAGAGGAATACAGCTTAAGACCAACTAAGCTTACCTTGCAAGAAGCCAGGTGGGGGTGCTGTGCAGCTCAGAGGCACAACTGCACAACTGATCTAGCGACAGTATCTTAGGCCACATTCGAGTTACTCCAGTCAGCCAGGAGTTTCTGCAACCTTTTTATCACTGGACGAAGTTTTTGGCTTACGTACACTGACATGGAATTTCTGCCTTGTAGCTACAGATTTATAGCAGCTGAAAACAAAAACCTTTAAAATTAATAGGACTTCTGGTTGTTTTAAAAGAAGGCTGTTCACTCAGACACAAATGTTACAGAATAAATCAACCCCTTCAGACTGTTTTCTGTGATGTTTATGACCTATGTAATAATACCACATCATTTACCTACTTCAAAATGAAGTATATCTGCTATTTCAAATTCTGTTAGACTCAAAACTGTAAACAGGCTTATGGGTTTCATTGCTGTAAACACATAAGCCCCAGGCAATACAAATCTCCATTTGTGCAAGCGCTGAAACCTAAAAAACCCCTTTCCTAGATATCAATTCAATACAAGTTTTAAGCATCATTAACTCGTGCTCCCACACACTCAAAATATGTCCTTAAAGCTCATTCATGATTAAGCATTTTACTGAATTACGACAGTTTGTTGGCCTGTAGACTTCAAATTTACCTGAAAAGGTTTAGGTTTCCATATTAAACTTAGCAAGACACTCTGGATGCACTGAGTTTATTTCCCAACATCTTTCAGTAACAGCTTTCCCAGTTCACAGTCCCAGCACTGTGATTTGCTTCCCCAGGTGGCCCTGAGCAAACTGCTAATGATCACTGCCCCCCAGTGACACCTCCTAGATGTGGTGGGCTGCTCCTCCAAGGGCACTTCCAGCACAAAATTAAGGCACCCTCCTATATATTCATAAGTGAAGCCAGTGAACTGTAAAGTCATGTCTTGTCTTGCACTGTGACAATTTCTTCATGAGAACAAGCCTTCAGCTTCACTTCATCACCCTCCCCTCTACATTTAGATATCTATCTTCAGAGTCCAGCCACTTTAGCCTGAGATTGGAATCAGCCTCTGGAGATGTTTTTCTCTCCACTGACTCCTCAAGAAGCCCAGAATGACTAAGCCTGAGCTTAACTGCCCCAGAAAGTGTCCGCAGTTAGGTGTATCTTTTATCTACCAAATGCGTTCAGCAGTGTGAATCTATGGCAGGAATGAGGCTTTGGATAATGTATGTAAAGCACGATGAGATCTCTAACTGAAAGGAATCAACATTTAAAAGTCAAGTGTAGCGTCATTACTGTAAAACACCGTGCAAGCTGAGATGCCATGGTGTTTTGTAAGGCTGAGACTACACCGCATGGAAAACAGGTGGGTATCACAATTGCCCAAAGGCCAGTTACAGAAGCTTGAATGGCAAACTCTAATTTTTGGAAGAGACTACTGATTTTGTTTTTAAAATCATTCACACTGTGACAAAGACCAGTTTAAAGGTGTTTGAAGCAAGGAACTCCAGTATGGGAAGTTCAAGGTTCTATTTAATATAAAATCTATACAGTTACGTTACATCAAAACCTCTTTCAGAATAACTCTTTGTGGGAAAATCCTCAAAACATGTCTGCACCTGTGACTTGCTTCATTCCAAAACAACCGAATCCTAAATTGTTATAGCATACTTCAGGATTCCAAAGTGTTTTCTAAAAACACTGGCGTTCAATTTATTGGTAGAGATTATGTTCAAAAACCAGCCCAGGCTCTGAGGGGCGTATATATAATGAGTTAAAATTTGGGTAGTACACCACATTTACACTTTTTTTCCCTTGCCTTACAAGTTCATAGACCCTCCTGTTGCAAAAAGATCACAGCTTTAAGTCATCACTGTAAAACAAACCAAAAAAACCCCCTAAACCTTCAATAGCTTGCATTCCTGCATGGTTGTAGTATCTCTTTTAGAACAGTGTGTGGAGTGATACCTGTGTTTTGCATGGTGATGTCCCTCTCTTGACTTCATTGCTGACTATCAGAATCATTCTTTATTTGCTTTGACAATATAGGTGCCAGGGAAAAAACTCTCACAGAGTTTTTGTGTGGGATGTGAAACTGAGTTGAGAAAGTCTTGGCACTCAGAGCTTTCAGACTGAGGTGTCCTCTCTGTGGTCATCCAGGTTCTCTGTGCTTTGATGGCTCCTTCTGTTAAAAGCAGGACAAACGATACATGAACAAACTTCTGGCTTTTACTGCTAACTAGACAGGCCACAATTTGGTAATCTCAAACAACTAACACAACTGAGAACTGCCATCAACATGTGGCTGTTGGGGACAGTGACTAAGGTACCTGCACAGAGGGGCCAGTACCATTTTAGACTGTGCAATTTTTCCCCTCTGGTCTGCAGCTGCCATGCAAAAGGAGCTGGTTCCTGAGGGGCCCATGTCACATCTGCCAACCCCATGCTGGTATCTTGGACACCTTAGGACAATGAACTGGTCCCAGATGTCCATGCTGAGAAATCAGAATTGATCCCTTAGCATGGAAATCAGTTTCTAACTCCAGTAACTTGGTATGATAAAACTATGCCAACAACATATTTTGATATTTAATCCATCTAGGATAGGCTGTTCTTATGTATGTCCTCAGCATACGAGGTCCTCATTTAACAGAGGTGGATGATTTTGAGATAGGCAAGGTTTTCTTTAGAGAGGAACAGCGGGGGAAGAAAAGAAGAAAGTGTCAAAAATAGGGAAAAAAGAGAAAGAGTGCTCGAAGTTGTTTTTCTTTTTCTTCCATTATCTATCCTGCTTGGTCCCTCAAATGGTTTGGATGTTTCTTATATGCCATAATCACCAAGAATGCTGTCAATAATCCTGTTTTCTTTTATATAGAGGAAAATTGCAACTATTCACATTTTCTCCAGTAATTTAACCTGGCTATGAAATTCTTCATTTCTGGATTGAAACACTGCACAGCAATAGTGCTTTGTGTGCCACCCCAAAGAAGTAAAATAGAGCAGCTGATATATCTGGTGAACGGTCCTCTAAATGGCCAGCACAATGGTACAAAAATAAGGTACTGGAGCATGTAATGGTATCATTCAGTTAATAATTCAACTAATAGAACGTTGTTTTGTTTTGTTGTGAGGAATATAGAAGTATATGATGGTAGCTAGTAATTTTTCCCCAGTATGACTAAGAGCTGCTGTGGTGATGTTACTGCTGCTTTCTGCTAGTGCAAACCTACCTTAATACTTCAAGTGCAAGCTTTGTTTCTTTCCGACTTTCTTCAGTGATTGGGTAGAAGAGAAGTATAAATAAACCTACAAGGATGAGGACAGCAGGAACTGCTCCAATGAGGATTTTCAGTGTGAGGATCACGTCTTTGGATTGTCTGCATATCCCTGGCTTGTATCCAGTAAACCTAAACCAATGGAAATAACAGTGGTGTGCATATGTCCAAAACTTAAAGACACTTGTTCATCTGAAGGTCTCATTCTCGGATTACTCCTTTCTGCCAATGCTCTTTAAGACTCTTCTCCTGGTTTTTTGTTTGTTTTGTTTTTCTATATGCCTCTCTTTTTCCTTTCCACCCCTACATGTTTTACATCTTGGTTTTCAGATCTCATCTTTCTGCTGTTTCATATAACTGCCTTACCTCTGCATTTCCTCATTATTGTTACGTAACATTGAACTATTAAGAGGTGGATGGAATCCTAGGCAAGGAATTTAGTCTGATATGTGAATCCTATTAATATTCAGCAAAGTATTTAGCTTCAGCTTTAAAAATATGCAAATAATCCTACCAATTTCAACAGCAATTCTTAACTTTAATTTAAACACATACTTAAGCACGCTGCTCAACATAGACAAATTTACTCAAGTGCTTAGAGTTGGGTACACATTTACACTTCGCTGATACAGGGCTCTCATGCAGCCCCACAACTGCTGATAAGTCCCACTCCCAATCTGTGGAATGAGTTTACTTTCTTCTGAACATGCACCTATGAAAGCTGCAGCTCACTTGTTATTAATCTGTCATCTATGTTCTGCCCCAAACATCTGCCCTGGCAAACTGGTGGGAGCTAAATGGAATGGAGTAGTAAAGGGGCTAATTGGTAAACAGTAATTTGCTTGTTTTAAACTCTTCCTAAACAGTCAGTGAAAAATTGCAGATTTGGTTTCAGGGTACTTTTCTTCCTTTTTATTTTTTTTTTTTTTTGGGGGGGGGGTAAGTGGAGTGCAGTGGAAGGTATTGTAGCATCTTTCACAAACTTTGTCACAGTTTATTATAGGAACAGCCATGATTGGCTCATGGAATAAGCCTCAATCATACTTCCTCCTGTCATTTTGGCTCTTTGGTTTTCAAATGCCTGAAGTAATTGCAGAGAATTTGATCATGGCTGGGATCTGCTCCTTAGTACAAGAAAAATTAAAGAACTGCCTGTAAACATATGGAGTAGGTTAGAGGTGCCTGGTGAAGATTCTCTTTTTTTTTTTTTTTTTCCAAGCACCTATCCAAAAGACCTCCCCATTGCACAGACTTCTTTATCAATTTGCAAAGTGATTTCTGACTTCACACTTTCTTTCACACTTAATAAAGTTGGTCAAAACTTTTGTCAAAATAAAACAAACCATGCTTTACAAATGATGGTGTTAGTGGTAAGCATCTAAAACTCCTAGGCCCAAATTATTCAGCAAAACACTGCCTGTTATTTAGCAGTTTTGGCTGCAGGCCCTGAAGCAAAATATTCTGGTTACCAAAACTTGACATGGAGCCAAGAGCTAAATAATATTTCAGTCAAATTCACTTCTAAGTGTTTATTCCATGTTTGTGTGCTGTACATCTGAAACCCAGCAGCTGCAGGCAAAGGCCCTTTCTGCTAGGTCACATACAAACACAGGGCAGGTGGCTGACCACTCTCCCAGCTTGGCCTCCTGGTCACAAGACAGGCAGTGGGAGGAGAATACAAAGCATGTTCCAGATTGATGTTGACCAGGTGATGGGCAGAGCTGTGAGAAAGTCTCTGTTTCTGACTCTGTTCTGTGCCCATTTCCCTAAAACCATGCAGGAATCTGTGATCCTTTTATGCAGAACAGGCCACTAGGCATCCTGAAAGCACGGCAATCCATGTAAAGGCTTATAAACTCATATACGATGTTCAACCCAGAAGCAACAGGGGTTTCTCAAAATGTGTATCTCATGGGAGATTTTCATCTGCTGAGCTTTCATTTTCACTTCTTTATTCATGTAAGTCACTAAAATTTACAAGAAAATTTACAATTTGGACGAAGCATCATCTAAAGGAAAGTCACGTCTTTCTGAACTGAAATACGCTAGGGCAGGTGGCTGAATGCTTAGTGGCCTGAGCCACTGATAACAATCCTGCCTTTAGTGATCAGCCAACTGGAGCTGCTGGCACTTTCAGGCTCAGGGCAAAAAGCAATTAAATCCACAGGGTAAAAGCAGAACACTTTCAGAGATCTACTACATAGAAACACAGTGTTACTTACTCCAGGCCAGCTGCAGAAATTCCTAAGCCAATTCCTGCTGACATCTTGGTAAAGAAAACATAAGAAGAATAGAAAATGGTTTCATGTCCCTTTCCATGAGGGTTCTGCAGGCGAAAGTTATCAACAACATCAGGCAGCATTGACCTGGAGATAAGCAAGGTAAGAGTAAAACTCAACCTGAAATCTCTTCTTAAAGTCCAAACTTACTGAAAGAGCCTCCACCCCACACTTTCTAAGAACTGATTGATGTAATTAGTTGTGCAGATGAGAGAATCCAGTTCAAAAGGTCCTACTGTTGGACAGGTGGGCTAACATCCCTATTAGAAATGCACAGCCACATATTAGCAAGTAGAAAAACAGTAGAAAAACTTTCAAACACTTTTTGGGAGGTGATGGAATTGTTTAAACTGACAGTAGTTCCATGAGAGGTTGCAATATTTTTTTTAAAAAAAAGAAATGTTTCTTAACATTTCAAAGGACAACCTCTAAAAAGTTTCATTCTGAACATTCTCTTTTGACAGGCTAACAAAAACTTCTGAAGCCAATGGTGCCTGTTCTATCTGTACTTCAAAGAGGCTGAACTTGGCGATTGGGAATCAGCATGAAAGCTGCACAAATGTCAACTGTGAATTGACATTTTTTCCAACATATTTAATGACTTACTGTTGGAATAAAAGGCTTCTGAATCTCTGCGCTGAAAAGTGTGTATAGTTTGACAGTGTATCTTACACTATGTTGGAGTTTCAGAGTTTTCAGGGAATTGCCCAAATGTCTAATGCAAAACAGCTCTGGACAAGTCTTGCTTTCTGGTCAATTTGACCTGAACAATAATTATTACACTTAGAGAGGAAATCTCCCATTCTTCCCACATATTTTCAGTCCTAGAGCCAACAACCTTGAAATCTCAGTTTCTTTTACCCATATTCTTGTGGTATTGAATCCGTAACACAAAAGAGGTATATAACTTGACTTATAGTTCCTTTGCTTCTTCTTAATTGTTCAACATTAACTGATTTGAGTACAATATCCAACTTCATCATTCTTGTCGTTCTGTTAGAAACCAGACCTAAGCAACTGATTTACTGTTATCACAGCTTCTCTGGCTACTTAGACTATTGATTCATCTGCATATTTTTATGTGCAAACAGCAGCTACAGTTACAACACAGACATAATCCATTAACGACAGTGTAATCACAAACAGCCTTCATTATAAAAGCAAATCCAAATTCTTGGAAGAAGTGACTCTCGCCAAATTATGTCTCTTTCAGAAGTAAATTCCATGCAGTACGTGCATATAAATAGACATATAACCCTTCCCCACCTCAAATGTAAAGTTCTCCTACCATGGCAACAGCTGAGATGCTGCAATGCTCAGACCGGAGACAAAGGCCACGATGTAAGCCAGGATCAGGTTTGGAATGGTCACTAGCATGACTGCAAAAGGAATCATCCACTGAGGAGGAAGGAAAACAGGACGTATAACTCACAGTATGCACTATGTTCCTTTCAAAGTATAAGACTGTTGTGAGATGATGGTTCAAACACAGCAAAGCCTAATGCTTCAGTATTTTGGTGAAATGGCATTTCTAAAGAGCCCTGAGCCAACCTGGGTTTACCCATCCAGGAGAATCAGAGCAAAACAGGAGAAGCAATGTTGCTGCCTTCTCTGCTAGCACTATTAGGGTATAAGTGCGCTAGGAAATTAAACAGTTCTAGT
>VXAV01008945.1:0-11137 GCA_013399715.1 Alectura lathami | reverse complement strand
AACAGTTCTAAGTGCCTATTTATCAGTCATGAGGCCAACTGGCAGACTCTGGCCACGTTCACACTACTAAACTCTCACAGACTCCAAAAGAAAGCCATAGAAAATATTTCAGTGAAAAGCCCCTGAAGTGGACTAGTTCCCAAACCCTGCACAGATACTTCTTTGAGATTGTTAATCAGTTTGCGATGAAGTTTTCCCCCACAATTTAGTAACAGAGTTGGCCAAATGCCAGTTACAACTCTAGGACAGGAGAACTATTTAATTCACTATTAGAGACAAAGCCTTGAAACACCATCACACTGTGTTTCAAAGGAAAAGACAGAGGTTCAATGGTCAGTTCAAACTGTAAAAAAACATTTCACAGATCAACTTCAGTTGTGAACGAAGAAGAGTTTGCTTACAGCTTCATTTTCAGTGACTGCTTTAGAGTAATCTAGGTACTCAGCAGTAACTAAACCAGGAAGGCAGTGTGGTTTACTTCTACTCCCCACACAGCCAGACACACTCACGACACTGCACAAGTCACTGAGGTTACCCTCAAAACTAAACTAACATGGGCTGCTCAGGATTTGTTTGCTGGCAGTACTTAAAACCACCAGATTTCTTCAACTTCAGCTTGAGGCAGTGGGCTTACAGGACTGAAATCCACTCTTTTAAATGCTGATTGAATGCACACAGCCCAGCTGTTCCATATCCATCACATGCTCCATCTCCCACGCATGTGAACCATGGGCACAGCCCATGTAGAATCCAGAACCAGGGGCTTATCTACAGGGTTTTTTAATGATGGGGGATTAGTTTAATATAAAGTGTTTCAATCCTCTGTAGTCGCAGCTGGGGAGCTGAGGGTATGAGAAGAGCTTTCATGGAGAGTGATTCCCCTAAGTACTGCTATTTACAGTTCTATATAAGTGATTCTGGGAGTCCTGGAGTCTAATCCATTATGTTTATGTTCTAAATGCATTTCCCATCTAAAGCATTTTCTCCTAACCTAAGGAGGCAGAAAATAATCTTTCTTGACTGCTGCATGTTTCCAGCACAGACTGATAATCCTTGCATTAGCCCAGTGTTGTGGCAAAATCATTATTTCACCACAAGAGAGCACTCCTGCAATACAAGATTTTATGTTGCCTATAAGCAATATATGATAGGCTTATGCTCCACATGGGGCCCCCACTCAGAAACCAAAGCACTTAAACAAAAGTTTAGATCGATAATAATAATCATTGTAATTGTAATTTTCTACTGAAAGTGAAGCACAACCCACAAGACTGAGGCTGCAATACTCTAGAGTTTCACTTGTGTGACGCTAGTGTAGCCATGGGGGCAGTGTTCCTGCCGCAATAAACAGCTAATGTGTCTCCTTCCTTCCTACTTGTAAAGCAAAAAATACTCTGCTATGGGCACCCTGCTCCCTAGTCACAGGGCTGCTGTACTGTGAGTTGTAAACAATATCCCCCAGTTAGCATGCGTCTTCCTTTCACTGGCAGCACAATGGAAGGTGACCCTTCTGGGATGTGAAAGATGGTGCTGACCTGTGCAGCAGCACATGATAAGAGGCAGATCAGGAAAAGGTGTAGCTAGGATGTGACCAAAAACAGGGACGGGAAAGTGGCAAAAGTGCCACATAGCCAGGATTCACAAAAAAGTGTGCCTCTATGCTGAACAGTGCTGATAGATGGCAATCAGACAATGGTGTATGTTTGGTGAAGAGATTGGGGAAATCTTTTTTTTTTTTTTTTTTTTTTTTTTTTTTAATCACTAAGTCCTCCAAAACCCACAGAGATACTGAGGGCCCAAAATATCAGTCAAAGCCTCCTCTTAGGGAAGTCTGCTTCCTCCCTGGGGCCTGAGGTAAAGATCTTACAAGAAAACTTCCTAGCCTAGTATGGTCCTGAGATGATTATCCATTATTACTTTTTCATGTAGGCAGTGATTAAATTGTGATGAGAAGTCCAATGGCGATCAGAAAAGATTTCAGGGCCTTGGGACAATTGGTTAAGGGATCATGAGAGTATGTAGTACTTTCCTCTAACCTTCCAGTTGCAGGGAATTATATAGGAAGAAACAGGAAAATCCAGTTCATCAAGGCTGGTGTCACTGGCAGAATTTTGTTTGTTTGTTTGTTTTGGTAACTTCTTGTACAGGTTCTAAAGGAGATGACTAGGAAATGCGCCCTCCTACATTTGCTGGTTTTAAGCAGAGAAGTTCTTATAAGCAAAGTGGTGATTGGTTGCTATCTTGGTCACAGTGACCATGAGGATGTTGAGTTTAAAATCTACAGTGACAGACGGAAAACGCCAGCAGAACTTTCACCCTGGATACAGAAAGAGCAGACTTCAGGCTGCTCAGGGAACTGGTTAGCGAGGGGCCCTGGGAGACTGCTGGTGAGGGTATTGGGGCCTGTCAGTGCTGGTCAGTTTTTAAGCACCACCTCCTAAGAGCACAGGGACAGGCAATTCCAAAATGTTGGAAGTCATGCCGATGGGGCAGAAGGCTGGCTTGGCTAAGCAGGGATCTCCTTGTCGAGCTTAGGCTGAAAAGGAAAGTGCACGGACAAGCAAGGACAAGGAACATGGGAGGACTACAGAGATGCTGTTTGCCATCGTAGGGAGAAAACCCATGCAGCCACAGCTCAGTTAGAGTTGAAGCTGACCAGTATCCTTCCGGACAAAACGTCCAGCATACAGTTTGACAAGCACATAATACGACGGGTGAACAACTGGCTGATGGGTGGGGCTCAGGGGGTTACAGTGAATGGGGTTACATCAGGCTGGTGGCCAGTCACTAGTGGAGTTCCTCAGGGCTTCACTTTAGGGCCAGTTCTCTTCCATAGTTTTATAAATGCTCTGACAGCCCAGAGGGCCAACTGTACCCGGGGGTTCACCAGGCCCAGCACTGCCAGCCAGACGAGGGGAGGGATTGTCCTGCTCTGCTCTGCCTGGTGCGGTCTCATCTCCAGCACTGGGTGCAGGTTTGGATGACACAATATCAGAAGGATATAAAGCTATTAGAGAGCATCCAAAGGGGGATACAAAAATGGGGAAGGGTCTGGAGGGCAAGGTGTGTGAGGACCAGCTGAGGTCCCTTAGTTTGTTCAGCCCAGAGCAGAGGAGGCTGAGGGGAGGCCTCATGGCGGCCTACAGCTCCCTCCCAGGGCAGCAGAGGGGCAGGCGCTGAGCTCTGCTCTCTGGGGACAGCGACAGGGCCCGAGGGCACGGCACAGAGCTGTGTCAGGGGAGGGTCAGGCTGGGGGTTAGGGAAAGGGTCTGCCCCAGAGGGTGGTGGGCATGGAACAGGCTCCCCAGGGCAGTGGGCACGGCCCCAAGCTACCAGAGCTCAAGGAACGTTTGGACACTGCCCTCAGACACTGGGTTTGGATTCTGGGTGGTGCTGTGTGGAGCCAGGAGTTGGACTTGAGGATCCTTGTGGATCTCTTCCACATGAGGATATTCTATGATTCTGTGAAAAGTTAATTTTGGCTAAGATGGAAGCTAGAGTTTTGAGGTTTCTTGTTTAACAAATTTAGGCCTTACAGCAAGGGGAAACACACACGTGTGCACATACACACACACACAGTGTCTCCAAGATTCTTTAGTGCTCAAACACAAGAGAGAAAGAGAGGTCTTCTGTTTTTTAGACTTCTTACTAAACCCATGATTCACCAGTTGCTACGCTTAAAATTTCTCATGACAATTCCACCTCCAGTCACCAACTGAGACTTGCTGATTGTAAGTTTAATGTGTGCCCCTTGAGAACAGAGCAGACGATCTAAATGAAACAAAGCATATGGAAGCAGAAGTCAATAAACTGCAGAGCAACTTTTCCAGGCTTGTGCACCAACATGACTTGGATATGACCCTATGCTTCAAGGGGTCTAGGCTTTGAAATTCTAGTCAGTTTAGTTACTTAGTACATAGACAATTGTTCATCTCATGGGGAACAAATAAAACTGTAACAGTAACAGCAGAAGGAAGCCAGGATTCTTGTTGCCCATCTACCCACCCTGCCCTCCACACTCTATCAGGAGTCTCCCCAACATAGAACTGCTTTCATAGAAAAATGACTCTACAGTAGTGCCTTTTTTTTTTTTTTTTTTTTTCTCCCCAGAAACTTATTTTCAAATTAAACCTTCACCCTGAAAGGTGAGTAAGATTTTGGAGAAAAACTTTTCTCCTGTCTCCTCCCCTTCCAGAAGAACATTCCTGAGTAACAAACATAGGAGCCTTGAATGATGTGATTTTGTTTCACAGTGAGAGAGAACAGATTAGTTGTACAGATCACACAGGGTGGTAGTATAGGAAGATCCTGTGATGCGTTGCCAGACACAAAATCCATCACTGAACACACAGAAAGCATTCATAGTCCCTTGAGAAATGTCTGCAAGGTGAAAGGAAGACGTGGCTTTTTTCAGTCCAGCCACTGCTTAGACCATAATACAGTCAAACAACTCAACTGTAAAATTAAGTTAAACCATGTTTACAGAGGTGCTGACAGGCTTTCCAGTCGTGTTAAACTAAATTTATAGAGCCAAGTTGGTTGAAGAAAGTATTTTTCATAGCCAAACAGACAGAGAAGATTTCCTAAGAAGGAAATCTGCATTCCGTGGTCCACCCAATGGTCCAATACTTCTTCTGGCAATTCTCTTTGCTCAAGTGGTAAAAAGAAATGAGGATGGGACTTAAGATTCCAAATTTTTACTTCAAAACACATAGGAATTCAACATATTTGGAATATGGGTTTTAAAGTTACTTCTGATTCTTTGGAAGGCATTCCAACAGACAGATTGTAATTGCATAAAATGGTAACTATTCACTTATACTCAACATTTGTCACCAGACCTAAACTTTTCAGCTTTGTTCAGACTTTGACATATAACTTCAGGCTGGATTTTCCAAGTGCTCAAGCTTTGTAGTACACAAAGCAGACAATTTCTTTCTTTCCTCTTTCATAAGTAATGGAAGGTAAACAGGGGAAAATGGGAGTAACAGGCCTACACAATGATTCACTGAGGAAGATGACAGAAAATTGCTGCTGTCTGCACTAAGTGAGGGACTTAAAATAATCCATCAGAGATGGGGGCAGACTCCCTGAGCCGGCTTTATAGAGCTGTGTCAAAGTTAAACTAGGCTTCTTTTCTCAGGCAGGTCAGGTAATTTCCATTACTTCACTAATAACTGTCCATCTCCATTCAAAGGGATGTGCGCACCGCTTTCTGCTAAGGTTTCTAGAGGAGGATGTAGAACAGACTTTATTTCCTCCTCTATGACCGAATAAAAAATGCAGTCAGCTGAGCATCATCCACAGAAAAAAAAAAAAAAAACAAGCCTTGTACAACAGGTAACTTGAACAGATAACTTGTCAACCTAAGGCAAAATGGATCTGAATCTATTAAATGTCATTTGAGCTCACTGCTGAGAGCAGTGAAATACAGAGCTTGTGCAGATTCTTAAAAATAATTATTAAAAAAAAATGCTGAGACCTCCCTTCAGCATCAATCTATTTCTTAGAAGTTTCTCTTGAAAACTTAGAATTGGTCTAAAAATGGGTGTAACAATTTTAAAACTCTAAAACAGAGTGAATTTTCTGTAGCTTGAGGTTTTGAACACTTGAAATAATTCCTGAAGTGGCTCCAATTGTCACAGTAAGTGAGCAGACGCAGATTATTTTTTCCTCTAAGGATTTGCTTACCGAAATCCCACATGCTGTACGCTTCTTGCCAAATCGCTGCAGAAACTTCTGCCAGAAGGGAATGCTCACAGCTGCTGATACCTACAATTAACAAAAAAAGCAAACCTGTGCTGTGCTTACTGACACTGTCTTCATAGGCTGTAGAGTTCACAGACATCTTTTTGTCTAGTACATGGGGATCTAAAAGGCAGATGAACTTGCAGATTCCTGTTTCTCCTCATCCCTCTCCAAGTGATTTGTCTGACCCACTGTTATATGTTACAAATGAAAACTACACATAGAGTTTTGCCAAAGTCAAATACCAGAATACAATAACAAACTTTCCTTTTCCTAATGTAAGCCACAGAAGTTATAGTTATACAACCATTAAAGTCCAAGCATATTGCAAATACTCATTCTTTGTGCTGATGCCTTTTACCTCATGATCTGAATCTGACACATGACAATTTAATTAAGCCCTACCCCACCATACAGGAAGAAAGCTGAAGCACAAGCTACACTTCAGTTATACTTAGAGTACATACCCCACCCTACACATTTGTATTTGTTCTCAGGAACAGCCTGAAAGGGAAATAGTCACTTACAATCAACATTACCATACCATATACTGTAATACTCACCTGGTAGAAAGTAACAACTCCAGGCAACATAGTGAAAATTAGCAGCAAGTGCTGCTGCTAAAGACAGCCTTACAGTTAGCCTAAATGTCAGCTCACTGTCACAGTTATGTTCCAGTCTTCACTGACCAATTTCTCAGTGTCCACTACTTGCAGAGCCCTAAGATACCTAACAGTTAGCCCTTGTTTTCCAACGTTTTGGTTTTAATCGTTGGAAAATATCTACTTGTAATGTGGGGAAGGAGAAATCAAAATGGACAGAAAGGGTGGGAGGTCAGAACCAAGAAATGGAAATGAAGTTCCCCTAAAATGTTTTCACAAAGTCTCTGTGCCAAATGGGTCAGAAATCATGCAACACCATGCCTGAAAAATTGATGTTGTAGTGTTCTAGGTGGTAGACAAAGTCTCTACAAAATATTAAAAAAACAAAAATGCAGTAGATACACTTACCAGTAACTATATGTTAAACTTTCTACCTGTGCTACAAAGATTTTGGTCAGAAGGACAAAAACTGCAGTTTTCTACCAATACTACTTGTAATTATAACATAAATCAAACACTACAGCAGCAGCATGTAACTAAGTCATAAGTATCAACCAAACAGAGCAGAATTCCACCTCTGCATTGTCAAGAAAAAGGGTTCTGTAAAAAGACCTTTTTATCACACTGCCAATTTGTCTAGAGAGGAGTCTTCATGTCTCTATTTTAAATATTTATCCTTGTGTGCTGCCAGACCCAGAAGGCTCATGTATATGACTGCACAAACTAAAGTTAATTTTCATCTTATCTGACTGGGGAAAGGGAAGAAGGAACTAAAATTCCAGACTTCCTTTCTGGCAGCAGATTTTGCTTTTTATAGGAGCATAAAGTGACACATAAATAAAGACCGCAATGAATGAATTAAAAGCTCCAAAGCATTAATTCTTTAAAAACTACAGTTGGGAGTACCAACTTAATTTCAAACGGACAATGCAAAAGATGGAGTAGCACCTTACCACCTCTGTCTAGACATAAAACTCTTCCTGCCTGCTGTTATTTTGTGCTAAACACCAGTGAGATTGAGCTAGAAAATACAAGAGAGAAGCACAACTCACCAAGATGGTTACCACCAAATACTGGAAGTGTTTGCGAAGATCAGCTGCATGAGTACAGAAGAGGACAAAGTTGCTCTGTTCCAGCTGTTGAAGATANTTTTTAATTGGCTCCCTGATAGAAGGGTTAATGGGAATTCTAATACCTGTGTAAAAAAAAAAAAAAAAAAAAAAAAGACAGAAAAACATCACATTCCACACTAGCCAAACACACTTGGGGACCGATTTGTTAAATGTAGGATTTGGGAGACTTCTTCTCTCATGTGCAACAACTTAAAGAAGCAGCAACTCTCTTGCTACAACTGAAGTAACACACCTGCAATATTGGGGCAGACAAGAGGAAAAGCATGCTCTGTGCAGGGCATAAAAGTGACCAAACCAGGAACTTATGAGAGGTTTCTACCTAACACTGTTTCCTATGTTGCAATTGCCTTGTGTTATGGTCACAGCCAAACCAACACAAAATTGCCCTTTTTTCCATAGCCATGCCATAGATATTTCACCAGAAGCTCTGATTCCCAAACAAGTTACTCTTCAACCAGAATTGCTCACATGTCGACTTCCTGAAGCAAAGCAGCTAACTGCTGGTTTTGTACACAACTTGGCTATGGAGCATAGCTTTGGGTTAGATTTTTCCATAAGTCTGTGTGCTCATTGGATGGGAGAATCTAGCCACATTGTGTTACAGTGACAGACGAAGCCACAGCAGCCTGCTTTTGCAGATCTCAGGGGGATTCTGAACACCAGAATGTGGTTCAGGCAATCCTGCTGAAGTGTAATGACAGAGGAGGATTTACTACTCATGCCACAGCAGCACAATCAACTCTTGCTCCTTGTATTTATTATAAGCAGCCAATCATCGGCACACAAGTTAGGCCAAAAGTTATATCCCTTCCCCATTGCAACAAAGCCTTCCCTCAACTGTAGCCCACTTTACTGTGCCTTCATTTCAGATGTGGAATATCATACTTTGGGGTTATAGCCAATGCATCTTTACCTGCCTATCCCTTTGTTCATCAGTAACCCATTCACTGAATTCCTCTAAGTCGGTGTTCCCCACCCCCACAAATAACAACAGCACCGGTTGCACATGCTGTCTGAGCTGTGGCAATGCAAATTCCAGCTTCTGCCTTCCCTCTCACCTTCCCTTCAGTCTGTACAAAAAGAAAAATGAAGAGATATCGGGTGACAGAAGATCTTGTCATCTCTGGGTGTTGCCAGCAAGGAACCAGATTTGTGCTGCACTCTCACTGACTGAATGGATGCTGGAAAGGTTTGGATCACAAGAGACTTTAATCTTCTCCCTGTCTCTGCTGTTGCTCTTTGTGCCTGCAACTCTCCTGTGTAAGCAAAAGTGCTTCTTCTATTGTTTCTCATGCCTGGGCCTTCCAGCAAGGACTGACAGAAGCAGCAAAGGACAGCCTTATTAACTGTGCCCAAATCCACACCACCAGGAGACTTCAGTGCTTCTTTGGCAAACAGACCTCTAAGCAGCCTTTCCAGGAACTTACTAATTCACCATGACTGCTGGTGAACATAGCACTGGTCTCTCACATGCCCAGTTCTTGCCCTCTGTCCTGATATTCACTGTGATCAGCGGCTCATGTGAGTAGGAGTCTGTTGACAAAAGCATGGATATTACCTGCTCAAAATAAAACCAGTCTCAACTGATATGTACACAGTGGCATGTTCACATGCATTAAAACCATGCATTTATTGAGTTGAGACCATTGTGGAACCATCTCTCACAAATCAAGCTTTAAAAGAACCCTGGACTGTGGAGAGTAAGGGTTTCTTACTGAGTGGCTTTAAGTTTTTTTCTACTGCTTCTGTCTATGGGAGGACATATTGCATCATTTTGTGAAAGCCACATTGAACTGCAGGACCCAATTTGAAAATTAGCTCTACCTAGCTCTGAAATAGCTAAGACCACCTGCCTCTGAACAGTTTCTTAGCCTGACCTAATGCCTTCCATCACAGAATTTTCCATCAGAACCAGCTCAGCCACTACCTGAGATCAGTCACCTATGCAAAGGAAAGGGGCAATGGTTTAAAGCAGCACAGAAGAACAGAGAACAGCGAGAAGAGTGAAAACATTCTCTAAGCAACTGAAACCACAGGAGACTGTAGATGGATAACATATAATGACCCAATCTGGGTCACTGGAACTAGTTCCTCACCTTTTATGGAAAAAAAAAAAAAAAAGCCACCTTTAAGTGATCAGGACTTTGTTTTTCCTTCTTGTTTGAATGAACCATCTCCAGCTGCACAGAACCCCAGACACTAAAAAAGGCTCTGGTTCCCTACCAATTTGTAGGGGAAGGTACCACCCTCTTGATCACCACCTCCAGTCACAAGTCAAAGGTTATTTGCATTCTAGCTGTCTCAGACTCTCCCATGCTGGGACTGGAATGAGGCCAACACACAGCCTTAGAGTCTGAAGTTACCTGAACTGCTGTTGAGATGAGAAGAAATGAAGCTGTAAGCTTCACATATGGGCCATGCTTCACGGTGAGTCCAAGCCCCTTGCAAAAAGGGATTGCTCTGTCTGAACTCAAGGCATAAGGATCTAAGAGGAATAGAATATGTAAAATAACGATATTTTCCAGAGACAAATATGAAATAATTATTAGTAAATCTAGGCATATTCAAATATATCTTACCATCTTTTTCCTTTACTCCAAGAAAAAGAATGATAATTCCCAGAAGATATATACCTCCTATAACCCCTGCTGCAATCATATAAACTTCTGCCTTTGAAAAGAAAAAAAAGATGTATTTGAAATTGTGACAGGAGAATGACAAGTCATTATGAAAATTTCAGTTTCGTTCTGGTGAGTCATCTGGAAGTGAAGAAATGCCCATCTGAATAGTGCCAACTGTCTGTCTTTCACCTCTCTGAAGAACATTCACTTCTGCAATTCGTTTATAAACAACACCTACTTAAGGATAAATCCAGGACATGTAAGTATATATTTCTTGGGGGAAAAAAAAGAGGGTGTGAACAAAAGGGCTACTGTGTTGGCAACCAGAACATTTCAATAAATTGCCTATGTTGAAACTAGCTATAGACACACACAGTCACCTGTCAAAATAATGCAGCATCCATAGAATGATTCTGCTGTTCTGAGATCTGCTACACAGATCCCAAACTGTATTTTCATTCTGGGTGGGAAAGGCTTTAGTGCTGATGCAAACTATTACAGTTACTGCACGTATACGTAACAATAATAAAAGCTCACTTTAGGCTTTAATGAATTTTAGAAAAAACACTTTTGTGCTGATATTTTGAGAATACACTAGCTTGCATGCTTGTTTTCTCACTAAGCTAATGCAATCCTCAAGCAAATTCAGAAATTTTTGCTTTCTATTAGCCAGATGAATAAACCCTCCAAGGATACTTTCCACACAATGAAATCATATTTACTGTTTCTAACTTTGATTACACTGACTTTTGAACAAAGCTTTACAATTTTATTTTGCTTCAGTATTCTGAAATAATTTATTTTTTACTATATTACAAAAGATAAAATAAGTGCTGGTTATAGAGCTTTTTGACACAATGACTACTTGATAGGAAAATTGAATTCTGAATGATGAGTAAAATGTTGCAAATGTCAAGATTATAAGTCTAGGAACAAATTGGTAAATAGGCATGCAATTACAAGAACGTACTCCCAAACAAAAGGTCAGTCAGTGCAGATCATAGAATCATAGAATGGCTTGGGTTGGAAGGGA
>VXAV01008943.1:9318-44925 GCA_013399715.1 Alectura lathami | reverse complement strand
GGGTTGGAACTAGATAGTCTTTAAGGTCCCTTCCAACCCAAGCCTTTTTGTGATTCTGTGAAAGGTCTGTCCATGCAATGCTGCAGAAACCTATTTACAGGACCAAGGTCCTGCAATTAATGTTCTCAGGTACAAAACACTTAGAAAGGACAGTGAAATTAAGCCAAACCAAAGCAGCACCTCGCTCAGGTCTTCTGGAGCAGCTGCTACCTCCTTGCTGGACTTAGAAGGAGAGGAAATCCAGCTCCTTGGCTTCTCCACAAGAACAAACAGATCAAGGCCAGGAGATCAGGACCCTGACCAGCCCAACAGCTGCAGTTCTGCCTGTATGAACCTCTGCAAACATCACCATAGCAACGTTATTTGCAGCTGAATGAGGGCACCCACAATGAGCTCTCATCATTCACCTTTGCTGTTCCACACCTGCGCGAAGGGACCAGGTCACTGGAGAGATGCTGAATGCACAACCCCTCCGTGTGTGCTGCTTGCTGACCTAACGCCTGCCACAGCTGGTTCAAATCAGCTCCCATACCAACCCAAGTACAGCCAGTACCTACCAGGGATAGCGCCTGATTGCAATTGCAAGGCTCAGCTACAGCAAAAGGATGCTGCCAGTTGGGTTTTGAGCCAGGAATTCACATAAAGGAGAAAGAAAGGCACTTCCAAAGGCCAAGCATTTACATTAGCAGCTTTGGATTGCTCAGCTCAGATGACTGCATGCTCAGCAAAGATTTGCATTTAACAATGCTGAGATACTCCCAGCATGCGCCATGCACCACGAGGTCCTGCTCCTCTGTGCATCCACCTCTGCACATCCCCTCTCACTGCTTTTGGTTCTGAAGGGCATCTGCCCAACTGCAGAAGGCTTGCAAGCAGGTGACAGCAGGAGGCTGGGCAGAAAACCAGCATGTGTCCCATGGCACTAGGTATTTCTGTTTAGGTGGTTGAACGGAGCTTTTACAACCCTAGGAGAAGTGTGCAGAATTTGCCTTCTATGAGGCATCTAAATTCATGACATAGAGAGAGCACTATTACAAGTACCCGCATACCTAAGGCAGAAACTTAAAAAGTACAGGCAAGGCTCCCCTCCATGCCTAGGAACCTGCATTCCAGCCTTATAGCCCAGCTGAAAGAAACCGCACGCACAGATTCCTGCACCATCCCATCGTGACCCTCCCCTCCCTGTCACAGGCACCTCAAGTGTGTGAACAGGACCCATCTGCCCCCATACCTGTGTGAATCCATGTCAGGGTGCTCAGGGTGCCAGCAGCCAGCAAGCACGAGCTCAGGGCTGCCCACGCCGGGTGCTGAGCCACAGTTCCACCAGGTTAACAGATTCCTTCACAGAGCCGCTGTGCGCAGCCCAGAGCCGGCATGCAGGCACATACATGAAGCACCTCCACTTGTCTGGAGTGAGTGAAAACCTCTAGAGCTGTTCGACCAAAAGTATAAACCTGAAATTATGAGAAGAGTGTTCCAGCATGTCTGTTTTTAAATCAGACTCAGCGTTCAGACTCAAAGCTCAGTGGCAACGTTGGCGCAGCGCGAGGGGTGTGTGGGGGCGGAGGGGACACGGAGGGCTGCACCCAAATGTCTGCATCCCGTTCCTGCAGGGCATAACTGGCATCCGATTTGCTGGGGGAGAGAAGTGTTACATCAAAGCCCAGCCCAAAGTTCGCGTCCCCGAGGTGGATGCCATGACCAAGGCCAGCCTCTCGTCTGACCTGGTAAGGGCCAAGCCTTCTTCTTAAAAACAAATCTTTGTGGAGAGGGGATGTGTAAATGCAAATAAAAGTGACATGTGGGTAGACGAGGGGTCCTGGAGAGGTGAGAAGAGCAAGAGCGGTGTCAGCGGTGCGTTCGTTACCCTGCCTTTGGGGGCGGGGGGAGCTGCAGCACAGTGCCCAGCAGACCTCAGTGGTGTGAGATGCGGCCGGGTACGAGGCTGTGGTGGGACAGCGCAGAGGAAGGAATACAAAGAGGGATAGGATAGATCCCAAGGGGTTGATTTGCAATGCCTGAGCAACTCCACCATCCAGTCTTTGGAAATTATTAATACAGAAGAAAATGTTATTGCAAAAACTCAGCTAACTCAGAAAAACAACAGTAAAACATTAAGAATTTACCAACTTAGCCTCCATCAGACTTCATTTTAGGACATTGTTTTAACTACACTTCCTAGAATCCACATCACAAATGTCACAGAAGCTGCAATTCTCAGCCAGCTGCCAGGAAAACCTCTCCTATCTAATTCGTATAAAGCCTACTGCTGTAAGTGCACAAAGCCTGGGACTCCCACCCCAGCACCTGGAGCACACCCAAGGGGTTCGTGCCTTGGACTCAGCAGGAGAGCACAGAGGTACGGGACCTGCAGCTCCGCTCCCTGGGCGTGCTCCGCTCCCAAGAACACAAAAGCTGAGGCAATGGGCTGGGAGAGAGGCACGATGAGGGCAGAGTGCTGCTGGCAGCCCAGAGCAGGCTTTGCCATGACAGCAATTTCAGCATGGATTGATAAATCCTGAGTTCACTGCAACAGCTGAAAAATTTTAAAAATATCCCATACCGATATCCAGGCACACAAATTCTCCCTTGTTTTCGTTGTTGTTGTTGTTGTTTTTTGTTTTTTAACCAAAGGCAGTCCCAGCTCATCCAGCTTCCAATCTCCTACCTGGCTACAATAAACCTATTTCCTGCCTTGGTTTCTGTGCCTTTTCTCTGAAGACGCATCACATCGCTACACAAGTGCTACAGCAAATTGCGTGCACTGAGGACACACCAAGCAGACCACTTAGTGCTATTGTTGGAATATTAACCTCTCCCCGCTGCTTGACTCCTCTGGTTAGAAGCACGACTGGAATGGCAAAGCAGTATTTATTTTCCTGCTTAGAGCCAGTCCTCTCTCTGATAAGCACGTACTTACGAGTACTTACGGTGTGTTCTTACAGCACATATAACCAACACTGCCTATAAAAATGGTTGATGAAAATAAACACGTAGATGCCCAGACTCTGCCTGCTCACAAGTCAGGATAATTTCAAACAGAAACAAAGGATATTTTTATTTCAGAATACTAGATTCACTTATTTCAGATGTTGATAGAAACTTAAGTGGGAGAAAATAGAAATCACTTCTCACTAGACAGATTGAATAGTGAACTTAAATGACTTGAGACCTGCAAAGAAATCAATAAACACATTAAAGGAACAACAACTTGACAGAATAAATTGATCTAATCAGTTACATAACAAGTTTTGATGACTTTTGTGGAAGAAAGTTAGAATTTTAACTTTGAAATAATACTGGTTTTCACAATTCACAGGTTGGATTTCTTTTAATATTTCACTGTTGCTATAAAATACTTACACATTTTATGTAAAATAATACTTTGAACTAACAACTTTAAAGAATCAATCACTGGCATTTTCCTACATTACTTTGAAGATATAAACCAAAAACCTGCAGGGTACACTTCAAAAAGGCAGGCTCCTTTAACTGCACTTCAAGTTTTTGGTCAATTGACTTGCTTTTACTGAACAAGACCTTTAATCAGAACCATCACATTGACTTAAAACTGGAAGCTGGAATCGTTCTCAAACTATAATCCTCCCAGAACTCCTGAAAAAGATTTTTTTCGCCTCTATTGTAAACAGAGGTATATCTTAGGAGCACATCAAATGACAACAGGACATGACAGAAGATTGGGGTTACATTTTTAGCTGGCCTTTTTCGCTGCTGGTCTCTTGAAGATGATGGATCCTCACAGTTCCTACTACCTGAAAACCCGGCAGTTTGGGCTGAAAAAGTCTTCTACAAGAGAGACAGGTGAAACCTCAGCCTCAGCAAAACCTGGCGGCAGTTTTGCCACTCGTTTCAGTGGTGGCAGCCACTGCTCACAACTTGGCTCAGTACAATCAGTTCACATTCATGAAATAAGGGATGTGAGGTATTAGTTGCAGCTGTTGATTACACAGTTTGACGCTCAAGAATTAGCAGCAGGCAGGCACATGGCTGCTCACTGAACTAGCAAAGGATTTGTGCTCTTCTATTTGCAGGAAGATGAAATCATGCCTGCTAGATTTGACGAAAACTCCCTTATCTGGGTGGCTGCAGACGAGCCTATCAAGCATAACGGTTTCCTAAGCCCCAAAATTTTAGAGCTTTGTGGGGATCTTCCAATTTTCTGGCTTCGACCTACATATCCCAAAGGTAACATTTTTGTATTTTTGAATCAATTTTTCTTGGGCATCTGACACTATGTGGCAGGAATATCATACCTGGCCGAGAGCTGGGGACCAGCAAGCTCCCGATTTGGGACCATACCCTGCCACATTTCCCACCCTGCTTCTCCAGAGGATTTCAGTGGAGCAGAGGGATGAGATGCTTTAGCTTGGCAACTGGTAGATGAAGTTTGTGACATGGCGGTCCCAGGGCTGAAGTACTGCCGTCACTGGCAGCCAAGCTTAGCAAAGGCGTTCAGGAGTTATCAGGGTGATGGCAACTTCTCCAGGTAACTTCCAGGCCTGGAAGGAGAGGAGAGGGCTTGAAAAGATCTCCTTGGTCCAGTTGACACTGAAATACTCAAAAATAACACAATTATAGAGCACCTGTGGATCCAAACTGCCAATATTTTCCAGTTTTGTCATGACCTTGCACTTCCCACTGGGCAACAATAGAGCAGTGTGAAAGCAGCCCAGAATCTGCTCCCAGCTGAACTTGGGAGCAGGGCACAAGTCTGTCACAAAAGCACTTTAGAAAAATGAGATGCATGTATGACTGCCCCTGCTACTGCTGGTAAATACTGCTGAGGTAACATCAGTGACCGTGTGGTGAGTCAAAAAGCATCTCCTCACACCTGTTCCGCCTCAAGGGGAGGAAGGAGGAGAAAAAGGCAACCTCACTGCTCTTTGGAATGATACTGGCTGCTTATAAATTACAGGAAAGCAAGGAGCTCCTACGGGGATGCTTACCAAGCTTTCCACTATGCTGCCTGGTCTTTCCTCCTGACTCCCACAGCTTTTCTTAAAAAAAAAAAAAAAAAAAAAAAAAAAAAAAAAAACTAAACAAACAAAAAAAACACCACTGAAATCTTAATCTGACAGTAAATACAAGGACACATTCAAAATATGATTCTTTCTTTAGATAAACAAAGAGAAAGGAGAGAAATGAAGAGAAATAAACGCCAGTCAGAGTCCAACTTTGATGCAGAAGAGTTAGCAGCTGTTGCTGAAGAAGTGACCACCAGGTCAGCTTCCACCCAGCTGAGTCAAGAGCTTGGCCCCCAGTCTAATGAAACCAGGCCAATGGGACAAGAAACCGACCAAACGCTTAATCCAGACAACCCATACAACGTAAGTATTCGCACCAGAGAGCGCAAGACCGTGGCAGACAGGTAGTCGGGTAATACTGGTGACATGGTTGGTTTTGTCTAATTTTATTTGTTGTTTAAATCTGCACAGTCTTTCCCCTTTCTTTTTCTCCAAGAAGTACAGACTAGGAAAACAAGACTATTTCTAAGCTCAAGAACTTCTTCCCCCAATCCTCTTCTCGCTCCCTCAGCCCTAGTTTTAACTAGGCTTCAACCTGAAGCAACTGTTTAGAGCCTGAGGTGGTGAGTTTAAGACACGCTGATGGAGAGCTACACTTGAGGGGGATCCAAGGCCCATACAGAAGTGCTAGAGCGATCCAACAAGGATAATCAACCAAAAGCTGGTCCTGATCAGACAGCTGAACCTCAGCATTTACTGGCAAAGCAAGAGTCCAGCAACTAGGAGCATATTCAGCCCTCAAATGTAAACGAGCATCAGAGAGACTCCCACAGAGGAGAGAAATGGTAGTTAGTGTCTGGTTGCAAAGATATTAGGGTTAAGCCAAAACACAGAATCACAGAATGGCTTGGGTTGGTGTGGACCTTAAAGCCCACCCAGCCCCACCCCCTGCCGTGGGCTGGCTGCCACCCGCTGGCAAAGATCAGGCTGCCCAGGGCCCATCCAGCCTGGCCTTGAGCACCTCCAGGGATGGGGCACCCACAGCTGCTCTGGGCGGCCTGTGCCAGGGCCTCACCACCCTCTGAGTAAGGAGCTTCCTCCTAAATGGAGATCTGTTCTCTGAGCCTGCTCTCCATCAGCATGACAGGCCCTCTGGAAGGAGCTCACCAAGGAAAACCTGCTCAGAGGCGGCAGCAGCAGCAGGCAGGAGATGCCCATTGGGCCATTTGCTGCTGCTGAGATGAGGCAGTCCGCCGGAGCCGTACAGTAGGCAGCTTCCAGTCTAGTGCACCAGCGCCAGACAATTTACACTCACCATTTGGTGCAGCAGGAGTAAGTCACTTTAATGCAACACTGTCACAAGATAAATGCCTCCTGCTTTGGAAATAAGTCCCAGCTTTGACTTGACATTTATGCAACAGCAGGAGATCATTATACTATGACAGCATTTTGCCGAGTTGACATCCCTTAATTAAACTCAAATTAATCACTCCAAATAAAGTGCATCTGAACTGACTCTCATGAGGTCAGTAGAGCAGCAGTGGCTCTGGAATTCAGCTTCCCTCTGCACCCGCTAACGTGAAGTTCGTGAGGCCCCAGTCCCCTTTCTCTCTGGGCAGCGGCAGCGCAGTTGCTGAGCTCCATTCTTGCAGCCAGAGGGACCCGTGCCAAATCCCCAGCTTCCAGCTCCCCACACATCCTCCAGCCCACAGGGCAGGACTCACCTTCAGTAGCAGTTATTGCACAGATGCCTGCAGCCAAGCTTCCTTCAGAGGCAGATCCATTTATTTCCAAAGGACCGTTAATCACGTTTAGGTCTTTCCTTCAGGATGGAAGGAATCATGCCTACAAATATTTCTCCTCACCCACTGCACTAAGGGAGTCGAGACAGCAAGCTCAGTTGTAGAAGTCCACACTGCAGGCATCTGAACTTATGAAGTCCATCCTTGCTGTCAGGGTGGGGAAGGGGTCATCAAAGGCCTGAGCTCGACCAAGCGGTCTCCAGCACCACACAGGAGCCTGGAGAGGAGCCTGCACCCTCTATGCCTCAGAAAACCAGCAGCACCTTGCAGGGGTGGATGCAAAACACTCAGGACCAGCTTAGATGCCAGCATTTGCTCTTTGCTCCTGCTTTTCTCCAAATGTTCTTGAAAAAGAACAATTTAGCTTCAAGAAGCAGACTATACAGGTTATGTTTTTTTCCAGAAAATAAGAAGAGAATTTTGAAGGGAGAATGCAGAACCAAAAGCCTGCTTTGAGCATTTTGTACATAATGTGCTCCACATAACTGCTTACTCTCAGGTACAAACCGCATAAACCTCACTGTCCATGAGGCACCTCAATGGAAAAAAAGCACAGGGCACAGGGGAAAAAAAAGCTGAATGGAAGACAAGGGAGAATACTCTGAACTTTAAAAAAAAAAAAATAGAATAAAAAATGCACCCCTGCTGGGTAAGAGCTTGCTGAATAGTTCCCTTGGAACACCAAAAAAAAGTACTAAAATACAAAAAGCGTTAAAAGTACAGCATAAGCTTCAGGCATGGTCATCTACATAGAAGACCCATATGATTGACTACCTTAAATCTTTTCCATCATTAATATTTCTAACTTGGGGTTTTTACTGCTGCTGGATTTTTGTAAAGACTGAAGAACCGTAATGAATTCTGTTAGAGCTCCCTGGTTTTTCTTTCCATTTCCACATGGGTGATGGCACCAATTTTACATCTCTACCAAACCGAGCTAGAGAAAAGGAGAAAAGGGGGAAAAAAATAAACCAAGATCCTCCAGTCAGTTAGGGAGAGTGCCGTGAGCTCCAAGGCCAAGATCTCAGAGCTGATAACATTTCAATATTCTGCATTTCAGCAACTGGAAGGTGAAGGGATGGCTTTCGACCCCATGCTGGATCACCTCGGAGTGTGCTGCATCGAGTGCAGGCGAAGCTACACGCAGTGCCAGAGGATCTGTGAGCCTCTCCTGGGCTACTACCCGTGGCCGTACAACTACCAGGGCTGCCGCACCGCCTGCCGCATCATCATGCCCTGCAGCTGGTGGGCCGCCCGCATCATGGGTGTCGTGTGAGAAAGTTCTGGTTCCATGACAAGATGAGCAGGAGTGCGACAACGCCAAACTGGGAAAAGACTACGAGCAAAGCAGCATCACCAATCCTGGCTTGAAATCAAAGTGTGTGTTGCTGTACCCAAAGTGAGGTATTACTCTAGGTGTAAATGAACTCTTAATGTCCCACAAGCTTTACCAATGACGAGGGCATACTAGCACCTACTGAATTCAAAAGCTAAGATGCCCCAAACCAGACAGTACTAACTTTGCTCATCAACTGGTTAAGCAGTCTAGAAGCTTGCTCATAAATCCAAACTCAGGCTTTCATAACAAAGCCCTCTCTCTGAGCTAGATGCGAAAATTTATGTCCAATTAGGCAACTAGCTGAACTTGTACACTTGGGAGCACCTTTCATCCGTGCAGCTTACTTACATAAATCACAAGTTAAGTTGCTCCCCGTCGCCATTTGCGCAGGGCTGCCAGGTCATTACGAGCGGTTGTAATTACAGCATACCTTTCCCACAAAGCTGCTCCAGGGGACACGGGAGAGCTCGCATTGTGTTCAGTCGGAAACAAACGGAAGGAAGAGGGGCACGGAGCGGGATGTGCCTGGCTGCAGAATCAAAACCCCTCACACATCCCTGCATCAAAGCTGCCCTGGCATCAAGGGTCTTGTATCCATGATACCACTGCGGTGTCTAACAAGCATCTGCTCTCCAGCCACTGCAGCCCAAGTATTTACACACCACTGCAGGCCAAGGAGGCTCAAGACCCTTCAGAATCTACAACAGCCGCTGTATTTATAGACCCCTGAAGCAGACACTTCTGACACAAGATTACAGCCCCCCTTTGTTCCACACGGATAGCAGTCCTTCATGCCAGCTCCTTTAGCTTTGCTGAAGCTAACCTCTGTTCCCCATGAGAGAAATGGCTTACTGGTAATGAGAGGAAAAAAGATTTCAACTTCACCCTTGTTGCTCAAGCAAACTCAGCAATTACAGGGACTGATCCTATTATGTATTAAATCTCCATGGAAGGTACTAAGCTGAAATGCTCGTGCAAGATGGTATGACTTAGGCTTCCTAGTCTTTGAAAACAAAAACAGAGGCATTACACTGCCCTCATCCATATTACACGGATTCAGCTCTACCCCCCGGTTCACGGAGCCACGTGTACGGGCGTTATAAACAGAACGGTCCCATTTCTTAAAGTTCACTTTCTGGAGCGCTCATTTTTGTGACTAAACAGCTCTCGAGATGTTGCAAGCCTAGTAATGTTATTAACACTGCGTGATACAGAAAAGAGGAATTAATTTGACATCATGGCTTAAAGAAAATAAAGACTACCTCCCGCAAAATGCTAAACAGCATATCTAAAAAGCAAAGTGTTAAATGAGAGCTGAGAACAGAATTCATATTTTGTTCTATTAATATATATTTTTAAATACAAGCTTCACCTTCCCCTTGTTCTCAAGAACAAACTTGCTTTGAAATGTTTAAACTGAAAACTTCTTAGAGTGTGATTTCAAGGCCTGTAAATTTGAGGTTTTAGTTTTTAAAGAGAAAATGACCATGATCATTATGTTGTTTTAGAAGTATGTCATTCATATGCTTAGAAATAACTTTTTTTTTTTTTTTAACTGCAGATTAAACAAATACACTAAAAATGGCAATCACCTTCTGTACCTTTTTTTTTTTTTTGAGTGTAGAAACTGTAGTGGTACCTTCAAGTACATGCTCAAGAATCGTCTGGAGAGGAAAGCAAGGCAATTAGTTAGCAAAAACACTTCAGGAAAGAGAAGAAATGTGTTTATACACGAGCTACGCTGTTGCTGTCTTTTGCAAGTTGGGCCATCCTGATGCAACTCGTGGCCTGCTTCTCCCTGTCCTCACAGTTAAGCCTTTCAGCAGACAGAAGAAAACAAACCACTCGTGATTTCCACGTCTATACACTCTTAGCAAAATTAACTTCCTAAGCAAAAGGCTCGTATCAGTTTTCTATAGGCAGACAAAACACCTAACAAGTAAAAACGCATCTCTCATGGATGCTTTAAACACTGCCACACACTGCCATTCATACCTTAAACTCCTCTGTATGCAGCTATATCAGATTTTGGGACAATCCCAGGTGTGTTTACAGACTGGGAGAAGAACTCCTTGAGAGCAGCCCTGGGGGGAAGGACTTGGGCATTGTGGTCGATGAAAAGCTGGCCATGAGCCGGCAGTGCGCTCTCGCAGCCAGGAAGGCCAATGGCATCCTGGGCTGCATCAAGAGAGGGGTGGCCAGCAGGGAGAGGGAGGTGATCGTCCCCCTCTACTCTGCCCTTGTGAGGCCTCACCTGGAGTGCTGTGTCCAGGCCTGGGGCCTCCAGTACAGAAGGGATGTGGAGCTGTTGGAGCGAGTCCAGAGGAGGGCCACCAAAATGATCAGAGGGCTGGAGCACCTCTCCTATGAGGAAAGATTGAGGGAGTTGGGATTGTTCAGCTTGGAAAAGAGAAGGCTCCAGATAGACACACAACAAAATGCCTTCCTCAACTCATGCTTTAAATAAGTAAATCTGTATTTACCTAGCTAGCATACTCAAAGTGAATGTTGCCTGCTACAGAAAAGTTGGAAAAAAAAAAAAAATCTTATTTAAGCATGCCATCTAACTTTTCCTTAAAGTTTTGAGGCAACATAGCAACGGCAGTAAGACCAACAATCCAACAGTACGAAGGCAGCCTCCAGAGTGGAGGCTCAGAGCATTGTGCAGCATCCACTGCAAGACAGAAATGGGATGCTTCTGTCACCAAAGGTGTTTCCCACCACAGGTGGTAGATGGTTAGAGTACTGTAAACCTACTGTCCTTAAAATTAGGTACCCGTGTGAACATGCACTAGGAGGATTAGGATGGCAGAGCAGATTAGAAGAGAAAGTGGAATAAATTCAGACTGGTGGAAAATGAGGAAAACAGGCAACAAAGCCATAGTTGGAAAGAAAAAAAAAAAAAGACTGAAGAGATGGGAAGGCAGAAGTCTCCTCTTTTCTCCATCTATGGCACACTTTACCCCCACTTGTGAGAAGAAATGAACCTGACCCTCTCCCCCCACCCCTTTTTTCATATGGGAGTCACTCTCCACCTGTATCTGCATTGAAAAAGAAAGAGAAGAGGCTGAAACTGGATGGGATCTGCCTTCTGTCTCTCGTAACAATTCACCCCTGCTGCAGCACAAAGAAAGTCGAAGGCAGAAGGAAGAACTTTTTAAATACAGCTCAGAAAAGATGCAGAGAGGCATAAAATTACAGTTGGCGGAGACTGGATTGTTGATTTGCACATCAGGGTGGACCAAATCCCTACTCAGAAAGCGCCAGAGTCAGAACCATCTCCCACTTCTGGGAGGCTCGACTGATCTTCTACAAGCATTGCACGTGTACCGCAGATGGGAAGGACAGCCCTAAGCTGCAACAGTCAGGCATTTTCTTTGACCCCCAGAACAGGAGCACAGAGTAATCCCACCTGTGGTGCTGAACCACAAGGCTACTGTCAGCTCCTGCAGCCCTGTTCCCGTTTGCAAGAGGATTGCACATCAGTGCTCTGAGGCCAGGCTCCCCACGAGTTTTAAAAAGTGTATCTACAGGTGGCCAGAAGGCTTGGGGAACACTCCAGAAGTTGGAAGAAGTGAAACAGCAGTGAAAGACAAACCCCAGACACTGAAGCCAATTCGTTGCTTGTGCGGCAACAGCTTCCTCATCCTCTCTGACACAGAAGGAAGTTCCCTTTGTCACTGGTACCCATCATCATCTCCACTCGACCTCCAAGCTCCCTGACATTTTACCCTGACTTACACCTTCTGGAACCCTCCTGTGTGTTTCCGTGCTTTGTGAAGAACAAAACATACACTGGCCACAAAGCACCTACCCCATAGCCAGCTTTACAATAAGTTCTACCTATTGCTTTAACCCAACCCCCCCTTCTCCCCCCCTAAAACAACCTCCCATAATGCAACAAAAGCTGCCCTTACTGGTTCACCTACGTTTTAAAGGCGGAACACACACACACACACCCTGACTGTGCTCAGAAATATGCCAGTAGTATGTTTAGACCTGCAGACTTGGCTCACAGGATTGAGATGGACAGGGAGGACCTACCACTTGATTGCTTACAAGCTTTAGCCTGAAGCTAAAGCATTACATTTGCATTACATATGCCTCAAGAGTACATCAGTACCAATGCATTTTATTTTACTTTCTGCCTTAAGCTAAGTGAATTGAATCCCAAAGCAGTGAAACAGTACCCACTTAATACAAGAATGTATTGTGCTTATCTGACAAAACATTCCCAAGGACTTTCTGCAAGTGAAAGCAGACAGAGGAAGCACTACTGCATTCTCTACTGTAAGTAAAAACAACTTCATTGGCAGAAAACATCCTCAAATTACTTTTTGCTTTCTACTTAAGAGACTTTTACCTAGGTTTTTCTCGTAACAGTGCTTAGTAAAAACTTGCTAAGTGCTCTGAATGACATTTATAGAGCAAGGCTGGCCAGGAGACAAGAACCCAATTTCATGACAAAGTAAAGCTCAGACATTTGTCCTCCTTCTACATCAAGTGGGAAAGAGATGCCTTCCAGAGCATAACTCAAAGCAAGGCACTCATCTAGGAGCACCAAGTTCAAGTCCCTGTTCCAAATCAAGTCAAGCTGCCATATAGATGGCAAATGCGCTAGATACTGGGCAACTAGTTACTCAGAATGCCCTGAAGGGAAGAATTTCCCCACTGAAGCTAAAAAGCCTTCAGTGAAATATGCCATGCATGCCCTCTGAGAAACCCTTCCAAGAAGCAGACATTACTCAGTAAGAACCAGGGATAAGGCACACATAAAAGCCTTCCCAAATTGAATCCATCTCCCTTCATACTCAAAGACCAAGATAACACTCAGTTCTGAAGGTCATCAAATTCAAGCTTTGGAAAATATGAATCAGCTCTGAAGCCAAAAGTAATTTAGAAAGAAATCCCTGTCCAGCTTGCACTACAAGATAACCATGATCCGAGTGCATCAGGAAACTGCAGTTATATTAAGATTGTAGTCTTAGTCTACCAGTTACAACACTCTGAAGTTCATAGCTATGGCATACATCCAAAAACAAGCCCTCTTTGAAGATCTGTGAGATTTTAAAAACTTGGTACTACCCCACGGGCACAGGAACAGTACTGGGGTGGGGGGAAGCCCTGCACTGCCACAGCATCACTGGAAAACTGAAACTCCCGGTTCTCAGGGAAATACATTCCTTCTCCCTCCTATTACCCAAGTCAGCTCTGGATAAACTTTTGCATGCATTTATTACTCTAGCAGCTGTAGACTTAACTTCTCCTACTAAAACAACTGCTCTAACACCCCTTTCATTTTAACAGACTTATCCTATTCTCACTGCAGTGAAAGAACTTACAAGAAGGAAACAATAACAATCAGAGAAGTCTACATTATTAGGAACACAAGGAAAAATAGTAGTGAATTTAAACCAGCATCAACGATTAGAGCAAGGAACGAAGTGGTTTTCATGTGGCTGCCAATACTTGCAAGTGACTTCTTCTACAATCTTAGAATTTTCAGGAATTTCTGAATTCCCAAGAGAAAGCAGCATTCAGAGCAGGCATGCCTTCCTCAGCTTTGCAACTCATATCCCCCCCGCTTCACAGAAGCGCACAATGGCTGAGGTTGGAAGGGACTTCTGGAGGTCATCTGGTCCTACCCTGCACAACCAGGGACACACAGAACCAGCTGTCCAAGAGGCTTCTGAGCATCTCCCAGTACACCACTGCAGACCTGTATCCAAGAGGTGCAGTTACAGAAAGTATTTCTCAGCAACTTTTTCAACCTATCACCAAGGTGGAGGGAGTCCATAAGTGGATTTTTTNCAAGAGCAATCTCATTCCCACAAAATTAAGATTTTCGTTCTATACAAGCCATCTTTTATTTATTTTTAAAGCACTGTATTTACTTCCTTAACTATATGCTTTAAGTAATTCCCCTCCAATCCCCTCCATCAAAAGCCAAGATTACTTATAATGAAATGAAGAAGCTTCTGTATAGGAAAAAGTTGTATTTACAGCTTTATTTAGCAGAATTAAAGAGCAAACAATTTTAACAGTTGTTGGAAAGTGTTTTTACCCAAAGTTGCCAAAACCTAATAAGTTACTGAACAGAAGTATCGGGTGTAAGGCAACGATCCTGAACAGCCCAGCAGAGATCACCCCATCCCCAAAGAGCAGAGCTGATAGAGGTGGTAGAAAATTTAGATCACGTTTCCAGAACTAGACAGGTGATGAAAACAGGGTTCCACTCTTGAGTACATCTTTAACATCTGCAGATGAAGGAATTTCTAAAGCACGCAAAATGTAAAGACAATTCCTGTTTCCAAGGGAACATTCAGTGCTTTGAATCCAAGACTGCTACGTCCACATACAGTGGTCAGTACATGACTATGGCAACACAGGTGGCAAAAGATTAAAAACGTGATTAGAATTTCTTCCATTCCATGTCATCAGGAGGATTTACTTCTACCTTCCTTTTACCAACATCTGACCAGTTGGTGCTCAGAACTGTGCCTCCAGACTCCATCTGCAATAGGAGAGAGCACTTCTTTAGTTTGCTGGAATTCTACATTTCTCACAGCAGATGAACTAATTCTGAAGAAATCTGAAACTTCACGTAGAGGCAATTTACACAGGAATTTTGTGCATATATTGAACAAAACTGGAACGCTCCATAGCAAAGAAACCAGCAACTTAAGCACACACCCCCCAAGAGACCTGTGACACCAACATCTCCCACTGACCCACTGCTATTTATTAGAGGCCCAAGGTTTTGGTGAGTAGAAGCCTCCTGGTGCATGCAAAGCTTGTGTAACTTCTGCACAGTGACACGTTTTTACCATTTCTTTAGAGAAAAAGAGTGACGACTTACAAACGATTTGTTCATGGCACGTTTCACTTCATCTGTACCATCTGAATAAATCTGCTGAAAAAGTTTATTTAAAGCCGCATCTCCTTCTAGCTTTTCGTTCTTTTCTTCTTCTTTGATTTCAACTACCAGTTTGTCCCAGTTCCTTGTGTAGTGAGAAGATGATGGATATAAGTGCTGGGTGTCTGAAAATAGAAGACTTTGTTAATTAAGCATTCTCTTGTGATTGTTAAAGCTGCAGTTTCCAGAACAAACACGCATGTATGTAGTGAATCTGAGATAATGGAAGATGAACGTGAAAAACGTAAATAGACTCCTCCTTGCAAATGTAAGTCTTGGAATAAAAACAAATAAATGAAGGGGAAAAAATGCTAGAGATCGCATTCAGCAGCTGCAAAAGTTTACTTTCAGGTGAGTCTAGCTGTCCAATGCTGAAATTCTGGACAGTGACAACACAAATAACTGACCTTAAAATGAGACAGGCGATATTGGCTGACAGAAAGGGGAAGAAAAAAAGAAAAAAAACAAAACCTACAGCCACAGGAAAATTTGAGCTAAATTGCAGAAGTGTCTGAAATTAGTATATTGGGAAATGCAGGTTCTCTCAAAGATGGGTTGTTAATGAGTTTTCAAACACTGCAAAAACGTTACTCTTCAAGAGAGGCAGAATCCCTACATAATTAATACTTAATTATTTAAGCAACAGTGTAAACCCAACCACAAAGAACTGCAAAACTGTGACTCCCGAACAGATAAAAGCCTAGAGGAATTAATGACAAGCATACATACTCAGCAATTCATCAGAAAAATACAAGTTATGACTAAATTTAATAACTGAGTTCTAGTAATGCACTGCAGACTACTTCTGTCATGTTCTAACAGTGAAAACACGACTGTAAGGCTTTTCATCGTAAATACAACAGTGATTTTATTAAAACCTTTTTAACACACCAATTACTATTAATATCTGAGAGTACCTTAACAACAGTAAAACTTAATACTTAATTCAGGTAACAAACCTGGTGTAAATTGCTTTAGCTTAGGAGAATCTCCCTGTCCCTCCAGTTTCTCCCATCTTACAGCTTCTGGCTTCTTCATTTTTATTTCAACCTGAAAAAATATAACACAAAGAACGAGTTAATCCAGACAGTCTTGACAAATAGTTTCAAATCAGCTGGATTCTGTAACAGTAGGAAAACAATTACATCTGCTTTAGGAATAGTGTCTAATATGAAGCCTGCATTGTAAAAAAAAAAAAAAATACCAACATGCCTACCTCACCAGATGATGTCACAGGACTTCAAGTGACCTGTCAGCTAAGCTCTGACACAAGAGCTGAGCAGTCACACAAGACTTCCACCCTATGGTCTAGCACCACTTCCTTAGCACTGTTCCCTTGATTCTTTTTTGTAAATGATTGCATCCCAGAAGTACTGATTGGTCGCAACGCCTCCACACCGCCAGGCACCACAGTGCATCTCAAGCACCTGTTTCTTGCCAGTCAGCTCTAGGAATTATGCGGGACTTTTGAATGACTGCAAAATCCAAGTTCCAGTTCCATCCACACACACACACACAAAAAAAAACCAACACCAACCTACACCATATTTGATGTATACTATGCAAAGCAGAGAAACACCCAGAACTATGCCAGTCCTTTCACTAGAGAAATTCAGAAGCTGCATCCATTGGGTTCAATGGACACACACTGCTGCAGAGAGCTGCCCAGTATTCACTGACAAATCTGGCAGTTACAGGTGGATATGGCTGTAATTATCCTAGCAGAGACAAAATGAAGTGAAGCATGTCATGGCTCTATTCACAACTACACCTAATCCCTTTAGGCAACCAGAGTGGAGTACTTGTTCGTGATTCACCTTATCCTTCAGTCACAGGACCGCAGATGCAAAACTGCAGAACAAGGATCGTATAGTATCACTTCTAGATGACAAACTCACTTCGGAAAAAGTCAAAGTTTCTATGATGCTATCAGTTAGCTTCAGTCTGTGCCTGCTGATCTTCAGCAGCTCCTTATTTCCGCATAGCTTAGCTAAGTGAGTTCTCAGTGCTACCTAGAGCCACTGTAACCTGGGGATCCCTGCAGACCCAAGAACAAAGGCACCTCTGTAAAAGCTGACCCTACAGATTCCAGCAGCACACTGCATCATGTTGATCTGAAATGTGAAATTCAACCCATTCTTCAAATTAGTCACTGGTAAGCAACAGTCCAAGGTGCCTGATAAAAATAAAGATTCAGTTTTCAGAGCTTCCGTATTTCCAATCATGCTGCACTTTGAGAAAAAGGAGTATTTAAGTACTGTTGCCCCATTTTTTTTCTTGGGGAAACTACCACTTCCCATGACAAGTTTAAGCACCTATTTTCTACCACTAACTTGTACTAACTGAGAGCAAGCTGAAGACATGAGGCATGGAATGAATGCCCTTCAAGGCAAGGCAGCTTTGTTTTGTTTTTTAAAGAAGTCCAACCCCTACATGTAGCTGACCTCCTCACTCACCATCTCTGCTGAATTTCCAGTATTTTTGCAACCTTACAGCTCACAAGTTAAGCACCATGGTATAGATTTTCAAAAACAGAAAAAGGCAGTCACACAACCAAGATAATCAAAAACAAAACCCTGTATTATTCTAGTTGCTCAGCCTACTGTTCCTAAAGAAATCCTGCATTCCAGCATTTAATTTTTTCATCCTTACGAACACAGATCCCTGCTGCAGCTGTGCAGAAGGAGCCTTCAAATGTGCCAGTGATTACTCCTCAGTTAACCTAAAGGAGTCAGCAAAGCCTCCTCCATTGGACTCTTCTAGAAACTTTGGACATCACCACCATGGATTTCATTTCTGAACACAACGCTCACAAATCTAATGCTCTGTGACTAGCAACAAGGAAGCTAAAATAATTGTATGTATCTGCATGGAAGAGAAGTGCCTCCATGAGTGCCAAAACTAGCAGGTTGGGGTGGTTTTTTGCAGGTTTTTTTTTTTTTTTGGAATGAATTTGGATCTCATGAGCCAAACCCTTAAGTTAATTAGCTGCTTACAAAGGCGCTAATTAGTTGGAAGTGAAACACCAACTCTTCATTTAAAGCAACCTGTCTGTCCTCCACTTCCTATAGAACCTCTCAAGCTGCAGAAGCTATTATCAACTCAGCTGCATGTTTAAGCTGAGGCAGCCTTAACTTCCAGATTTTTATACTTTGATTAGCAGTGCGTCTCCATTCAACAGCCTGTAACAACAAATAAATAATGAAAATAAATCAGTAAATTCTCAATAGCGAGACCACTCAAACCCACACCACTTCCACACTTTCCTCCTGTTCCTCCCTATGCTGTCTCCTCCCACCCTTATGCTTCAGGCTTCCACCAACAGCTTTCAGCACCTCAATCACAGACTATTTCATCCATACTTAGAATGAGCTCTAATGCAACAAAACACTTCTAAACGTGGACTCCTCTGCAGCATGCAACCCTCCTCAGAGATCCCTTGGGCTATTCAGAGCGCTCTGCCCACACATTTAAGAAAGATCTTCATACCTTTGCTGCTCCAATAATCCCCCTCTCCTTTTTTAATCTGTTCTTCCTTTCCTCTCTGAAGCTGGCCCCGAGCTGCTGCTGTGTGACAAACAACCCCAAGGAAAAGCTACAAACTAATTCCCAGTGTAAGGTGCAGATACCTTACATCTAAACCATTTCAGCACTGCCAAGCTACAGGTATAAAGAGCTGAAAAGCTGAGAGAATGCATTAATGGCATGGTTAAGCCTTTATCCCATCTACTCCACCCACACGTGTTCAACTCACCCATTAGGGAAAGTGGCAGGCAGGAGCAGAACTAGGGAAATCATTAGCTCTATATCATCACACAGCCACATTTTCCAAGAATATAAAGCTATCAAATTCTGCTTGTGAAGATGCATACCTCTTAACTGAAGAGAGCCTTACTTGATCCAAGGAGAAACAACTTTGTGAGTACCAATTATGTGCACAAATGGCAATAAATGCATTCTAATTAATATTTTAAAGCAGATACTGATAGCTATCACATAGACAAGTAACATCATTTATGTCACACCTAACACACACAAGTACTGTTAGCTTTTTCCTCTCCCTTGAAAAAAAATTCATCACCTAGGCAAGAGAAATACATCTCAATGTTTTGCCAAGCCCTTTGATTTAATATTTATATTTCATTAAACGTATGCCTGCGTGCCTCATGCCAACTTTAGAATAAGACAGGAAAAATTCATTGTAAACTAAATGCTTTGCATGCCAGTTTAAGAAGCTGGCTCTGGTTGTTAACCACTTAATCAAACGCTACTTCAAGAACTTTCTTCTGTGACATAATACCATTTTAAAAAAGTTCAAAACCTTCAGGCACCTGAAGCTTAAGCAGTGTGTAGGTGCTGGTTATTCCACAACCTCAGGATCACCGCGCATTAATGCTGCAGTGCACAGCGAACGGCCAGTCACAGTACGCAGCAGAAGCGAAGCAGCACTGGAGCTGGCACTCAGACGCACGAAGGACAACGCAGCTCCTGCAGCACTACTGGCTTACAGGCACCTGGCACCCGCTGGCTCCTGCCCCATCTCTGCGCTCCTCCAGAAGTCTGGCTCCACCTGTCCCACTAGGTAGCCACACACAGGAATAAAAGGAATAAAGATTTCCCCCTCAGCCTTTTCTTCTAAGGTTGAACAAGCCCAATGCCTCAACCTCCCCCTGCAGCTGACAGCCTGCAGCCACCTGACCACGCTGGCAGCCCTCTGCCATGCCTGCTCCGCTACAACGCTGGCCTTCCTGCGCTGGAAGCCCAGAACAGGGCACAACACTCCAGGTTTGTGGGAAGCTCAAATGCAGAACTCACTTGCTTTTTGTTGTACTTCCCTGTTTTGAGTTCCCTGGATTTGGGGCTCAAAGTGAGCAAAGTAAAAAGGAAAAGAAGCATAGAAACTTGACAGAGCAACTCACGCAACACTTGTTTGAAATTCTGTCTGAGAGAAGCCTATCCTTCTAAGAGTGTCAAACTGAAGAATCATCATCTAGAAGAGTCTAGATCACTTCAAGTAGAGCAGAATAAACGAGCAATTAATCTAATTTTAAGAAAGAATTTATCCCCCTAGAGATAAACACAACACTGATCAGTCAACATTCAGTTTCTAGCAAGAGGCTTACTGCTAAAACCCTCAAACTTCTGAGGAACTAGGTTTTACTTGAACTTACACTCTAGGACAGAACTCCCCAGTTTAGACGAGAAACATTAGAAGAATTTTGATCTTCTTTAAAAGACAACTCCGGTGTGTGCTGACAAGTTATGAGAAACTTATTCTATCTTCTAGTGTATTTTATATTCTACAATTCATTAATCGTAAGTTAAAATTCACAATTTTACAATTCATTCTGAACTCCAACACCTTTGGCCCACAACTTTAAACAAAATATTCTGAGACTAAAACAGCTCTCCAGTGTAATCACAGGTGACCAAGAACTACTGAACTTGTTCCGTACAGGAGGTATCTCAACAGACGAGATTTCACATGAACCTTTCAGTTCCTTTGCCAGCTACGTGCTGTGGATAACTGCAGAGCGTCTAATGGCCAAAGGTCCCACCTCACTGACATTACAGAGCAACCGCTGGCCAGAATTCTGGATTTTTACTGCAGGAATTAGCAACAGAGATCACTTTGGTAGCCTAAAGCTCTTTCCCACCACATCGTTTGTGCAAAACAAATCCAATGGCAGTTGTTCCTACATCCGCCTTCTCCCAAGGCAGAGAAAAACCCCCTTACAGATGATTTCCCTCTTTACAGTTATATAAAGCATAAGCATTGACTTACATGCTTGTTAATATTGACGGGTGCATTTTAAACAAGTTTAGATCTGCCCCACACCCACTGCATTTGCAGAGAAGAAAAAAATTGAACTTATTTTGAGCCAAACAAATATCATGCCAACCATCAGGAAGGTTTCTTTATTGTCTAGCCCGGAAGCTGTTCCATCTAACCCTGCCTAAGAGATGCAAGAAATTTCAGAAAGGCATCCAACTCACACCTGAAATATCAGCTCACCATTTACAGAACACATTCAAGAAAGCATAGGGGAGGTATAAATCCACATGAAAGACTCACAGGGAGAACAAGCACAAGAGGGCAGGCAAGACTGCTTTCCAGCCACTGCAAATAATTTGATAAAAATAACCCAAATGAGACAGTCTCCTAAGGAGAGGACTGCAAGAACCAGCCTCAGTTAGAGTAAATCCGCACCCTCTGGTTATCTATTTGTGTACATTTGCCTCCGCATAAAGAGGCACACTCTTGGAGGGCAGTCTGAAACAGTTTCACTCTGTGCCTTTTCCTTTACATTTAACAGGCATCAGTGTACTTTTCCAGTAAAGCTGCCCAGGCTGCTCCAAGGTTTGCAATGCAAAATGTTGGTTTGAGGAAAAGGAACATTCCACTGACGCACACCGCTGCACTCTTGGCATGAAGCTGCTGAAAGCACGCTCCTACCTCAGACTTCTCTAAGCAACAAATGTCAGCTAAGAAGAAGCACATACCCATCCTCACTCTCCTCATCGAAACCTACGAATGAGCAGCTTAAAGCCTGTAAAGCCTTCCAGCCTTTACATTTTGGCTCCCTCTGCTGGAAACAAGTTAACGAACAAGTTGCACCACTCAGGTCCCTTCCTTCTGGTAACTGCTGAAGGCAGCATGCAGTTTCCAATGTGGTACAGGCCTTCCCTGTAGGAAGCCTCTCAGTTACCAAAAGAAGCAGGACTGCTTTATTATCTGCCAGTTCTGCTGTTCCAACCCCTATCCATTACACATGTTAGTTTTAAGACATTTATGTGAAACCCAAAGTCTATCCACTAAACACCTGCCCATACATTGCACTGTTTCCTCACACAGCTAGGAAGACGGACCAGAGTGTTCACTGCCCAGCGAAGACTTCCAATATGCTGCTGGCAACGTGGCTCTCGTATTCAAAGCAGCAGCAGAAAATACTGCAGTATGAACACAGGCAGGTATTCTTACCCGAAGTTATCAGTTCACAGGAAAATATTTGTTTCTATCCCATGAAAACACACTTTCCTTAGAAGCTTCTAACCCTGGATTTAGCCGGCACCACGTATGCCACGGTTACAAAGGAGTCACAAGCAAGGCGTTGGTGGAGCAGTCCTGCAGTCCCTGTCCTGCAGAAACCCAGGCTGGGAGATCAGCTGAGCAGGAAGGAGCCACAGTCTACTCCAAGCGCACAGGATTCCTCCTGACAGCAAGCAGATCAAACTGCCACGATAAAGCTCTGGCAGGGTTAAGCTGTTTGGAAAGGTGGAGCCAGTGACCACTGTGAGTCACAGAACCACCTCAGCAGGACCCCGCTGGATCCAGCGGCTCCCAGTGGCTCTGGGAGCACAAAGCAGCAGCTGTAAACATGAGAATGACTTTCTCCAGCAGTGCCCTAATCTCTATCTGTACTTAACCTCCTGGCCTGAGTATCCACATCTCAGGCATGCTATCAGCAGCTCTAAAAATAATCTCCTCCCTCTCTATACCTTAGCTAAACAGGCCTCAAACACACAGCAAGGCGAACAGCCTCCATGGGGCTTGTTACAGCCATGAAGAATCCTCCCCAGTACAGCCTAACGCTGCTCCTCAGAATCCCTTCAAATCACACCCAGCTGCGACAGGCACGTGCCAGCATAAATGCCAGGGGACTCTGCCACCCCTCAGCCCTGTCTGGAGACTACTGCTAAGGCTCTGGGTGGAATTTTGCTTCAATTTGGTGATGGGTTTTGCTCAGAATGGGAAAGCGAAGAGATGGACAGGTACTCCTAAGGAACCACAAGAAATGAAAGACTCTAGTTTTCATTCCAGTTGGGAACAGGCCTTTGAAGTGAGTCTCCTTTCACATCCTAGCCCGTTACCATCAGTTCACACCAGAAAACCATCCAGGAGCATGTGAGCAGGACTCCTCTCAGATGAAAGTGAGCTAGAAGACATGTTCCAGGGGCATGCTTAACCTGGGCCCACTGCCAACAGGACCTCAGCCCGTGGGACCAGACCGGAGTGTGTCTGAAGCAATCCCGACTATGCCTGAGCAAGCACAGCTGCTCTGTCTAGAACACCACACTACAAAGGAACGTACACACAGCCAGGGTGGCTGCAACAGATCCTGCTGCACTGAGTGCCCTGAAGAAGGAAGCATGGTTCGGAGTCTTTAAACAGCCACCTAAATCATGGATATTTTTTCAACATCCAAACTTTCTCACTCCAACTGCCCAAATTTCTCTAAATCCCACAGATCCTGGCATCTCACAGCCCAGTCTCCCATCCCCTGTTACAACTCATTCACCACTTCAAAAACGAGAACAGCTTCAGATATACTAGTGACGCACAAGGCCTCACGAATCAGCAGCCTTTGTATGTACAGGCTGTGGGCTCCACATCTGTCTGTTAACAGCTCTGAGGAATAGTATTAGCCGACAAAGAACAAGACGTGGTAAGATGTTCGTATAATTGGGTAGATAGTAAAATGAAGTCCTCCTTTCTAAACAGGACTTCATGTAAATGGTACAAAATTACTTGCAAAGAGTTTGAGAAGTTCTAAGTATCAAGACAGTTTATTCAAACAGCTATGTATTTTCCACACTGCTCATGTGAACAAAGTACATGCACAAAACGGTTGCACTGAAGTCTGCATTTCCAGCATTCAAACACTGATTATGCACTTCAAGGGAATGCTGCAGCATGTTTTTCAACGTAAAATATTCTAAGCCTTTAAAGACAACTTGGCATGCTCAAGCATCCTTAATGCAGGCCTGCTTTTGAAGACTTTCTTCAGACTCCATCTGCTGGTCAGAACCAGAATTAGCTGATGCATCATTCAAAACAAACCCATTAAGGCCACAACACTCTTAACAGCTGCTGATAAAAGATGACTGTGGTTTTTACCCTTGTGCTTCAGCGAGCACCATCAAATCACTATTTCTGATATTTGCACGAGTTCAGAAACCCTTCCCCTGACTGAAGGGCACCTTGAAGAAAGAAAAGCAACTCCACGCAAAAGGCAAGATACTATGACTGTTGCGATGAGACATGACAATAGAGCAGAAACAGAAATAATTTACACAAGAAAGAGCTTACCTTTGTTGAGAGCACTTTAAATGTACTTTGCTCTGGCACTATAGAATGAAGAAGAACAAGCTTCAAGTTGTAGTCTTCACCTGACGGAAGTCTCACTGATGCGTTCATCTGTTAACAGTTGAAAACATGTCTGTGGTCATCTCTGAGAGCAGTTACCCATGTCAGAGTAAAGGACTGTCACTTGGCACCAAGATCGAGTGATTAAATTAATGAGCCTTCACTGGGATACTTAAAACACCAGGCATCAAAATTTCAGACCACACCACTATGCTGCTGCATTATTTAACAAGGTGTTATAAAGTGTGCTACAAAAATGAATAGGAGATTTCAATTCTTAGCCAGCAAGTACTTAAAAAGCCTATTGTCTTGTCAGCTTGATCTGCACTCTTTAGGGAAAGAATTACGGCAAAAGAAGTATCAACACACTAATAACAGAACATGAAAACAATGTGCAACTTCCCTTCTAATACATGCAAGCTATGTTACAACTGTGTGAGCACACTAAAGCATACAGCAGCAACCAAATACTTGTACAGTTTGCTAGGTATCAACTGAGTTAAGAACAAGAACCTACCCCTTCCATATCTACCCCTAGTTAAACACAAATGTCATTGGTACCACATACGGTGTTACAACAGATTACAGTACTGCCCTGAAACAGACACTTCGTTGCCATCAACAATTCCAGAGATCCAAAAATCAAGAGGAACCCTCCCACCAGCATTCATTGTTTCTCTGTGACTGTCTTACAGCAAGACATTTCTTACCTGTAACCACTTTGAGAGTACCTCACATGCATCTGGAGTATGAATGGACAGAGACATGCTCAAACATTTCAACTCCAGACAAAACCCCAACGAACACGCGAGCTGCCGAAAACCATATGTTCGGCAGCATGCATACCACACCACAGACTGAGTGCAAGTCCTGGGGACCCTGCCGGGGCAACAGCTCCCAGGTCACTTGACTCAGCATACATATATGTACAGTGTAACTGTAGATGTCAAAATGCTCAGAAGAGCACTTATACTGTTTTTTCATGCTGTTATTAAAAGTGAACATCGCTTGCTGCAGCTACATCTCATGGAACCCAGGGACAGCTGTCAATAACCAACATAGATCACCTCTTTCTCTGAGAACTGCACGCTGACACCATCCTTTTGTGCATTCTTGATCATTATAGTCACAATCACCTGGGATTCTGTTTGGTACCAGTCATACCTTAAAAAAGAAAGAAAAATTGTCTGCAAGATGTGTAAAAACAAAAACAAACAGAACACCCACAACCCCCTCCCAAGAAACACAAAAGCTGGAGTATTATTCTGCATGTGGGGGGGAAGAGAACTTACTCTTCCTTCAACAGAGGAGTTGCAGGCTTGACATGTAGTTATAGAACAGAAAAACATTTATTCAAGAAACTTATGAAAGTTGGGTCACCTTCTTAATTCCTATTACTGTTTGCCTCCAAAACATTGAATTGCACTTTTCAGTTCAGGATCTCCAAGACATCTCAAAAATATCACCTATACCAGGCACTAAGGGCAAGTCTTTGAACTAAGCTCAGCATGAAAATTAGAAGCTAGAATGCTTACTCTGTTCCCCACCCTCCCAGAGAGAGCAAAGACACTGACACTGTTTGAGAAACATTTCACTTAGACTGCCACTTTGTGAAGTTTCTGCAGGATTTCTGCAGTCATTACCATGCATCTCCAATCCCCAAGTCAGCAAAGAGCAGTTATAATCATTTTAATTCTCCCAAAGCTAAAGTCAACTTACTTGATCTTTGATGACAGAGGTTGCTGGTGTGTGTTCTAGTTGAAGAACATTGCGTTGGAAAGAAAGTTGCATCAGTGTAAAAGAAAATACACCAGACATACAAGTACAAAGATAAAAATCACTTCCATGCTGATCTATTTTCTTGACTTATGCATGTGCACTCATGAGAGAAAGGTGACATTCTTCACTCTTCTCCTAGTTTTTTTTTTTTTTATGACAACCATTATAAGTTTCAATGTGCATATTCAATGCATCTTTCGACACACAGCTCACACACCTGATAAACAGCAAAGAGTTTCGCTGTAACTCATTGCTCTCCTGGATAAGACGCATACCTGGAAGTGTACAGCGGCTGTACTGCTCAGCTAAAAGTCACAAATGAAACCTGAAATGGGTTTGAGAACTTCAGGCATGGTTTTCAACATAAAAACCCTTTTAATCCTAAGATTTCTCTTTATATACACTATCTTTTCTGTACACTTCCCTCCTTTATCCTGTTACTAAGGTATAAAAAAAAAAATGGATGCAACTATGAAGGAGGGAGTAGAACATCCAACAGAAATTCTCATTTTGGTCTCAAAAAAAGTCAATTTTGACACTTCTTTTGAAGATTTCCAATTTAAAAAAGGAAATACACCTGGCTGAGTTACAGCTGAAAAAAGTCTGCAAAAGCCACATGCAAGCTACAGGAGAAAAGTTCTCTCAAAGCAGTCACAAGTGAATTAGCACTGACAAGATGAGCTGGTTCGGTATGTTTAGAATCAGGCCACAGAAGGCAAGACAGTTAAAGCTGACTCTGAATGAGTGCACAGCAACTGCCAGATCTGTATGCCATTCCTTAGTCTGTACTGCTCACGTTGTAAGAAGCCGAATGCTACAAGTATGTTTGAGACAAAGTCAAAAGAGTAAACATGTTAAGGAAAACCTTACCACTTCTGTCTGCGATCCTGCAGGGGAAAGGAAAAAAAGGATAGATGCACACTTTCAGAAGAAAATATACTGGACTTGCATGACACATGTATTCTAACTTTCTTCAGTTAGTCTAGCCATTCTGCATTTACTCCAGTCTCAGCAGTACACGAGTTAAAAACACACCAGATCTGTTCCTTTAATCAGACTTTCTTCATGCTGCCTGTTTCAGTAAACAACTTGTGCAAAGAAACAACTGATTAACAGAAGGAAAAAGCTTTCTATGACTTTCTCTCCCTTATGAGAAAAGGATATAGAGCTTTCTCCAATGAAATCAAGACTATAAGAAAAAAATAAATCAGAAACCACTTCCTGCAGGTCTGTACTAGGTCTACCATCTGTACATAGGAGGACAAATTTCTCCTCAGATCTGTACATCATGCTAGGCAACTACAGCCAGTGAGTGAGATGGAATCCTGGCAGACAAACTCACTTCTCTGACCGTAAATACGCTGTAACATTTGAAACTAAACTGTAGCTCAGTATTTCCTCTAAATGTTTCTTTTACGTATTTCAGATTAAATGTTTCAAAAGAATGAACTTCCTTTGCTTCTTTATAATACACAATGATAAAAAGATAAAATAACGAAAATCAACCTGTAATAAAGAACACCCAGTGCTTTGATTTTTTTTTTTCAGCTGAAGTATCAGAGAATTAAGAAAATTGCTCAAAAATGAAAAAAAAAAAAAAGAATACTCAAGATAAAACAGGACATAATCATTTCTCCAGACAAAAAAAATGCAAAAAGTGATTATGACATTGGAGAAACGTGTTATCTTTCCTTCAGAAGGCAGAGAAAGCTCTCAGTCTAGACAGCTCTTTGCAAATAAAGCAGTATATATCAATCATTTATATAGTTTCTCCATGCAAAAAAAAAAACAATATGGCAAAACATAACACTGAGTGTAAGCTTGTATGTTCTTACACAACACACAAAGCTCCTCCTGCAGCTGGTTTTTGGGCAACAGGCTGACATGAACTTGCATTATTTGTACTGCCTCCTTCTCCAGCAAGGACTGCAGAGAGGGGAGAAGCCACAGCAGGTGGAGGAAAAAAGTAAAGCCAGCCCTTCTGATACAGCTCACTGACATCAGCTGGGTAAGTTCCTTGTCAGGTGTCGGTCTGCAGGAAGCCGCAGGCTCACTCACTGGCTACCACCATAAGACATCACAGCAGCAATCAGTACCTGAAGGCACTCTGCACACCCAGACAAAGAGGAAAATCGCTCAGTTTCCACTTTCTTTCCTACTTGACAATTTAAGTCTTGCAGAAGACAAATTTGATGTTGGTTTTAGAAAGCAAACTGACACGTGCTTCCACACTTACATCTACCTGGCTGAACTTTAAATTGGTACTCCTCTGTCAAAGACAATTCTTATATTATAATATATTGATTTTCCTTTACATCTAAAGCATAGAAGAGCTCAGAATGTATACTCAAGAGAAACACTGGATAGGAAAATGAAACTTCTTTTACACACAAACATTTATTTTGTTCTAAGTAAGAAGTAAGCTATACCCTTAAAAAAAAAAAAATAGCTTCAAAGAGCAGGGTACATCAAATCCTGCATCAAGTAAAGGTGGTTCCTCTTACCATGTAGCGTTTCCTCACATCTTTTAATCCAAACAGTAAAGGTATCGTCTACACCTACAAGAGACCAAACAGTGACATTAAAACTCTTCGGCACTACGTCTATTGCCTAAAGAATAATTCCCTTCAACTCCAGTTGGAACAAACGTATCCCAAACTTATATCAGTTTATCAAATCATGCCATTATTTCCTAGTACCCTCATGTAACCTCTGTTATTTCAGTTAAGCTTTAAGTATTTTATACAGCTCACTATTTAACCCTGATACATTTAATTAATTTCAAATTAATTTGCAAGACACCGAGTTTTTTTTTCTCAACTGACCTATATATGCTATCACTTCCCAGTCTGCTCAACATCTGTATGACTGTTAAAAAGCAAGAAGAGCTGTTTTACACACGCTTCCACTGCTCTTAAAATTGTCTTTCCAAACAGCTGCCTCTCTAGAGGAATACCAAAAGAGCCGGTCTGTTCTGTGATCAATGTGAAGTGGTGCAAGGCTGCACCAACACCAAGTATTTTTCTCCTGGTGGTTTCACACATGCACAACTACGGTTTCAGGGATGTTGGAAACAAGCAGATGCCAATTCCACTTCACAAATCAAAACCACAGAAGAGTTTAGTAAGACCTTGATAAATTCTAGGAAGCTAGCTCCCTAGAGAAATGAATTCACTGGAAAACAGCTAAAAAGGTAGCAGAATAGCGGCAGAGCATTTGCCTTATTTCAGAAAAATTCCCAGAAAAAAAAAAACTTTTACAGTCAGGAGAGATTTTTTAAAGAGTGGCAATGTTACTGACCAACTCCTAAGCACAGGTACTATTTCATTCTCTTACAATAGCAGGAATAATTATTTTCCCAAGGAACTTCACAACATTAATAACTTTCTAATTCAGAAAGCCTAACCGGGTCTTCACTTGCACATACCAAGACATCTTCTTAATAAGTTGGCACATTCCACCTTCACTAAATTCATCAGGCGATCACACCAAAAAGCAAGAGAATTTCTCCAGTGCAACTGTCCTATTGGGCTGTTGCTGTGGGTGGTGGGGAGCCTGCTGCAGTCCTGACAGGCCCAGGGTACTGCCAGGAACAAGCACTAGCAGCAAACCCATATTCCTGAGCATTCCAAAGATGTAAAACTGACCTTACATCAGCAAGGAACAGAAACAATGTAATACTTCTGCCCCCTTGTGTGGTCAAGAAACCAGCCTTGCCAGCAAAGCATTTCCTACCACAGCAATTCTCTGAGGCAGCAACAGCTGACATCTCTTCACCACCTGCTTAGTGGTACATGGCTGATCTTCCCATTGTGCTTTGTTCATTTTGCACTTGCTACATTTAACTGAAAGTTAATTGTTTTGCCAAAATGCTCACAACTATTTTCACCTGGGATCCACCAAAAAAAAAAAAGTCCACAGAACTGGAAAGACAAAGTTTGTTACTGGCATAAACTTCCAGCGAGTTGGGTAACATATGGTAGCCAACCAACTGAAATTCTGGGCTTTCAATGCCTCCAGGAGGAGGCATCTCACAACAGGTCACAGAATTTCTTGAGGATGAAGAACATGGCCGTAATGAAGAAGCTTTGGATGAGGAAGTATTCAGGACATACTGGGAAGCTTCAGAAACATTTCATCTGGGTAAGCAGCAAAAGAGTGACAAAATAAATTCAAACAGGCAACTCAACACAAGAAAATGTTATGCTGCAGTTCAGGGATTCTGAGATGGCTAAATACATTTTGGAGTCAGTGAATACCAGGATGCAGGTCAGATATGTTTGCAGCTCAGCAAGCTGCTCTCCCCCGAACAAAGTGATGCTCTGGCCTGAGAAGGCTTTGTGCATCCCCTGTGTATACTGGCAGGAAAGGTGACAAAAAATCCATGCACAGGAAAAGCTCAAATCAATAGCTATTACTTGGGGTGGGACAACAGTATGAAGAAATACAGGGGATTTCTGGCCTTGTCAACCACTAACAAAAGACTGAAGTGACTCGAGTCAGGATTTACCAGTTTCGAAATAAAAGCAAGCTTAGGTATCAAGTTAGGAAAGCTACAGAAATCACAGGAAGGAGACACTCCCTTTCACAGGAGATAAAACTCCGCTAGATTGTAAAGACATCTCCCTTTCTCATGCACAAAAAGTGTAGACTACCTAGTTATCCAAGCTACCGAAACTGAAAGAACTCAACAATTCCTTATACTTGAGCTCCTGTTGCGGTGAGGTGGGGGTCGGCCTCTTCTCCCAGGTAACAGTGACAGGACAAGAGGTAACGGCCTCAAGCTGCGCCAGGGGAGGTTCAGGTTGGATGTTAGGAAAACTTCTCTGAGAGAGCGGTCAGGCATTGGCACAGGCTGCCCAGGGAGGTGGTGGAGTCTCCTTCCCTAGAGGTGTTCAAGAAACGTGTGGGTGTGGCACTGAGGGACACGGTTTAGGGGGCATGGTGGTGATGGGCTGACGGTTGGACTAGATGATCCTAGAGGTCTTTTCCAATCTTAATGGTTCTATGATCCTATTCCAGACCATCCAAAGCTGAGTATTTTTCTGCAGACATAAGGAATTGAACAAAGAGGCTACACAGGCACAAGAGCAGAAGGGGGCATAATCACCTGGCAGGAAGAACTGTGTGAGCTTATGCTCCCATCAGACTCCAGTTTTAGATCACTTATTTGGGAGAGGCAGAGTAACTACATTTTTGCTAAAGCTTCTGGGCTCAGCCATTGTTACAGATTACATCTGATCTAAAAATCTTAGATCATGACAATGCTCATCAGATCAGTGCACTTTGCTCTGTGTAACCTTGCAGGGTGCTTTTCTTAAGATTTCCTTCTGCTGTTGAGAACAAAGGGAACAGAATGAGGTGAGTTTTATGTGATATGGGGAATAGGAGGGAAGACAAAGGAACTACAACCATCTAGCAATTACTCTGTTGTATGCTTCTTCAGTCTCCTACCAAAGCTTTCTGTGTTTAACTACTCCTTCCCTGCTTCTAGAAGGAAATCCTATTTTTAAGAAGATCTAACTCTCCCCAAAATCAAGCGTGTGCAGTTCCAGCTCGGTGGCCAACACTAAGAAAAAGGAGAGATTACGCACGTGCTTCCATAATGCAGTGATACAGAATGCGAGGCAGAAATCCATTCTGTCAGTTCAAATGCCCACCAAGCTGCCTGCTCTTTCTGAAGGCCAGCGCATCGAATGGCTTAACAACTGAAAAATTGCAGCTACGCATAAGGAACTTTTTCTGTTCAAGAACTTCTGTGACACTTAATGCAACACCACTGCCACCATTTATTTGTGAGACCTCTGGGAAGCATGGAAACACCCTCCTTTATAGGGCAAGGAAAGCATACAGTACTGGCTAAGAATTACGATACACATTTTTAAGCAGGTTAAACTTTGATGCAGTGATCACACAAGCCTTCTAAAAAGCCAGGCCTGTTCCTGGTATCTCAGATCAGTTTTTTTTTTTTTTTTAAATGCAACTTGTCTTCCACTTTCAGCTAGTGCATTAGAGAAATCTGTTTCTCCTTAGTGAAGAAGTGCTGTGCACACAACGAATTTTAGTACTTACTGTCCAGCTTCTGTCCCTCTTTGAAAGACTCTAAAGCAGATGCATAGTTTTTGATATGGTATTCTCCTAACCTGACATAAAGAAAAAAAAAAAAGGAAACAGCAATGACTTTTCAATCTAATCCACATTCTGAAGATCATAACATCTGTAGTTTATACACTACATTGTACATATGTCAAAGGTACATGTATTAGAATTTAAACCACCCAATAGGTCTGGTTCTGAAATGGTTAGCATGTTAAGATAATCACTCCAAACTCAAGGTACTCTTCTGAAAAACATTATTCTTACAACCACGGCATTGTTACACATGAGAATGCTACCGCTGCCCGACAGAGTACCACCATGTTCTCAGAGCACAATACATGATACCCACCCTTTCCTAAGGAGGGCTACAGCATTACTGGGGTTGAGTTCTAGGGACTTCTTTGCATCTGCAACAGCATCTGTTGAAAGTCAGTTCACAGTTGAAGAACAACATGTTATGAGAAGCAGCAAACTGCAAGTCTGTTAGCACGTCTTACAAAAACCCTCACTACTGTGTTAGCTGCCTTAGCTTGCACATCAATCACTACCTGAATAAAATCCAGACAACAGCTATGTGTCTTCACTCAGGCACAGAACTCCAAAATGAAGCATGACTTTCATTTAGTCAAACCCTCTAAAAATCACTTTTTTTTTTTTTTAAACTGGAAAAAAAAAAGACCAAATCTTAAGCTAATTCAGTTACTTTGTTTCAGTTATCTTCCTCCCACAACCAGATTCAGTCTCCACCAAAAAACACACAAGGATGGAAGATGCTTACAAGACAAAGCTTAAAACCTGCCTGAAAAGTCTACTAAAAATAACACTGCTGTGCTAAACTCAAAGGGAGAACTGGGGCTGCAGAGTACCCACGCCACTGTAAATTTTGCAGATACAAAACAACCAAAGATAAAGAAAACTTTCAAAGCATGCCCTAACTGTGGAAGCAGCAAACTTTTACATAACATTCTGTTATTACTGATTTGTCTGTATATGTCAGACATCTTCTGTGAAGAATATGTCACTATACACTCGTAAGAGGATTCTTAGTGTTGATGTTACCAGCATAATTCTGTAGAAGAATATAGGCATAAGCTCGTTGACAATAATATTCAGCATCATCTGGACTCTTTTCCAAAGCTCTTGTCAGTTCCTGTGAAGACACACAGAAAAACATGAAATGGCACCTCAGAAATCCCCACAAAGATACAACAGCAAGCTCTGTCCGCTAAGGGATGTCAGACAAAAATATCCTGAATATCCTGGCATGAATGTTTACCTATTGATCTGTTTTCACCCACAAAGCCTAAACATCAGAGCTTGAAGTACCAGGAGCCTGCCAATGACATCGATTCAAGGAGCCTGCTCCTCACTGAGGAGGAAAAGGGATGAGCCATGCCTTCCACATGAAGTCTGATGCACACATGACCCTGTCTGTTCCAAAGTGCCAAAGGCCTTCCTACAATTCCCAGCACATTTGTACACAGGTCTACTGGATCTGAGGGAGCACTGCAGCACCAGGATTTGAAACCAACACACATTAGTCACAGTGCTTGTGCAGGAGAAACATCCTCAAAGCACTGTGATGTGATGAAAGTCTACATTTACATGACATTATTGAGCATGGGAGACTGTTCTGAAGCATGCTGAGCAAGAGAAGCACGAGAAGAGAAGCATCAAGCAGCACAGAGCTCACAGGAAACGCTGCTGCACAACAGCAAAAGCATGAAGTAGCCCCCTGCTAGGAAAATCACTGAGTACACAGACTGAAACAGTCGCATTATGCTCTCTGTGAGAGAAATTTATTACTTTTGCATAACAAAATACAATCACAATGACTCAGTGCACACACTTGGAAAGAATGTCTCCAGTCCTCCCCACACCACAGAGCAAAGTTCTTGTCTTTGCTGGAAGGTGGCAAGCCTTCCAAAGCTACTGCAGTACATCACTGAGAGGTGCAGTACAACTTTTGATCCTCAAAACCAAGCAGGGTCTGACACTGAACAGTACAGGCACTGGACAAGCTGAATCCCTTCAGTGGTCACCTCCCTGAACACCACTTCCCACGCTCTGCTCTGAAAACAGAAGCACTGACCAGAACCAGCACTCTGTGTACGAGCAGCTTCTTCAGAGGAAAACCTCCAGAACCAGCATTCACCCAACTAAAACAAAGCCAAAACCAAGCATATTCAGCTGGGCAAAACGTATCTGCTGGCTTTTTCTCAGGGAGACATCACATCTCACCCAACTACAGAAACACCCCTCCCCAGAATGAATCCTACAGGACAGCTGCTTGACAAGACTGCCAAGGGGCAGCTGGAAAACACCTGACTGGCACTACTCACCCAGGTGGTGGACGTCAACAACAGTGCCTGAGAACAAGCTCAGGCACTGCCCTCCCAAACACTGCTTCAGGATCTAAAGGAACCAGAAGTCCTGAGGGCTCTGCAGAAATTCCATGCTGACTGCCCACAAGTCCTGCGCTGCGTGGAGACATCCCACAGCACCATTTACAGGGGGACATGTCCCAGATCATAACGTACACGAGCTGGAAGCGCACACCTAACACCAGGCAAACGTGGTGCGCTGCTTGCAGATCCAAGCATTGCTGCCACAGATGCTAAATAACACCTACAGAACGCTGGCAACAAAAATCTCCCATACCAGGTCACAATGTACGCAGAACTGAAATATGAACAAGTGAAACAACTCTGCCAGGACAGAGAAAAACAAAGACATATTGTGGCAGCGTTCTTTAATATTCCCAAAGACCTTTTGATGGCTTTAGATCTTGAGTTAGCTTTAGTAAGCCAAATATAGTTGGATATTCCAAATCCCTCTTTCAGACGTCCTTTATCTTCTAAAAAACTTTCGCAAACTACAGACTCAACTCTGAAGCGCTGGAAGATTCAGCTTCATCACCTCTTCACAAGAAGGTAACCTGGCATCACCTACTGCACTCCAGCAGAACCAGGCATTCGTGCCCTCCTCCTCCACAGGTACAGCAAGCACCAATACCAACCCACCCCCCAGTCTGTCTTCCCTCTACCCAACTCCTTCAAAGGAAAACAGTCTTCGAAAACCCATTCACAGAAGTTAAGGTGTCAAACAGAGAGGGAGAAACAGATCATGGCAGAATAGAAATTAATAAAGACTGCAAACATTTCTCCGATAAGCTTGTTTATTTAACTGCAAGTGATTTAGGTCTATGAACCACACCTCCATGGAGCAGAAAGTGCTTTTGTTTTTGCATTCTATTTTTCAGCACCACTAGTGCAAGCGTTTTGACAGAGCTGCACTGAGCCCTCTTTACCCAGGCCTCGCACAAAACACGCCCCCCGACAGAAGCAAGGCAAACCACCCGCTGGCAGAAACAACAAGCAAAAGCAACTCTAAGAGACCTCCGCCCTCCTCAGACACCCCCGCTCCCAAACCACCCCGACGTGCTGCCCAGCTCCGCGCCCCGCACCACCCCAGCACCGGACGGCGAGCTCCCGGCACCCGCCCGCCCCGCAGGGACCCCCGACCAGCAGGGGCCGAGC
>VXAV01008942.1:184673-221010 GCA_013399715.1 Alectura lathami | reverse complement strand
CCCCGGCGCGGTGTCGTCGCTCGCCCCGCTCCTCGCAGGGAGAGCGCGGCTCTGAGCCCGCTGAGTAACGCTTCCTGGAAACCCGGCCCCTCGGGATGGAGCGGCCGGCCGCGGTGGTTAAGGCCGTGACGCCTGGAGTTCTGTAGTGACCTGCGCTTAATGGGATAGTAGTGCGTCTAAGCTGTAGGGTGGGATGGAAGCAGAGCTGCGTTTTCGTTTTCGTTCTGCTTATTTTTTTTCTGGTTCTCTTGTATAGTTGAGTGGCGTTAGACTTGAGCGTTTTTGCTTTTCGTTTCTGCCCGTGAATCAACGCTCTGTAGCGAGTGCTAGAAATCAGGTGGAAAGTGTCAGTAAAACTCGAGAGATGACAACTCGCCTTTGCGTTGCCTTAGGAAACAGCCCGCGTGCAGAATCAGGACAGAATTTTCATGCTGCAAATGTTAAAGCCTCTTTAGGAAAGCGGTTCCTTTCCCCAAGAAGTTGTCTCATTCCCAGCAGCCTGGATGATGAACATCTGCACGGGAGGAGCTCGCTGACACTAGCGGCTGCCGGCAGTACGGCACCCGCTGCAGCCAGCGCCGGCGGTGCCGGCCAGGCGTCCTTTCCCAGCGGGACCTCGGTGGCTTCGGCTGCGGTCTGTCGGTCTCCTAATGAGCTGTGGCTGAAGCAGCCCTCGTATTGGAGGATGTTTTGTTGTCAGCTAGGCAACTGTAGCGAACTTTGGTTTTGTTTGTTGCTGTGCTTGTTTCATATTAATTTCTCGTGTTTTTCTAGAGTGTGGTTTTTGTTAGTTACAACTTTCTAGAAGATGGTTACCTGCTGAATCCTTTTCCTCTGACTGGTTCAGTTGTACTGGGCATCACTTGCATTGGCATTTTGTGGGTTATTCCATTTACTCTTCATCTTTTTAATACTGCTGACAAGTAGGATTATCAAATGTAAGTGATGGGTGTGAGGAACCAGGGATTACGTGGTATGGGATTTGCTGAAGAAAGTGATAGTGTGTATGTAGCCATAGCTTATTATTGCTTCAGTAGTAGGACTGCTCATCACAGTGGGAAATAGGAGCTCTTTATGAATTGGAGATAAACTCCGTGAGTAGTAGCTAGGAGCTAGAAAAAGTGAATTGCTTAAAGGGCTGCAGACCTCGTGGAGGCTGGTAGGAGCAGGCAGAAGTGGAGGAGGAGGGCACGAGTCAGACAGGAGGGGTGTGCTGAGCCAGAGTTAACTGGGACCTGACTTCTCTTAACGATGATTTGAAATAGGTCAGGTGATGCTCAGTGTGAGGGTTTTGTGCATCACAGTTCTTCCTGAGATATGCACTGCAGAAGGGAGGAGGCTGAAGTTTCCCGTCATTCTCTGTGTCGGGTTCAGGGAAATAAGAGATGCTAACAAATGGGATTTCAGAGTTGTTGTGCTCAGGTTTTGCTATCTGAGCAGCGTAATTCTTCCTTCAGAACTGCACAGACCGTGACAGAAACAAACGAGTCATGGAAGTGTTGCACAGAAGATGCTTTTTCAGAGCAAAGTATGGGTTCTCTGTGAACAAGCTGAAAGTTGTCCGTGGTGAATTTCATTAGCTGATGGGATAGCTTCAGTATTGGGTGAATGCTGTTATTACCCTGCTCTGTGGATATTTGAAAATGACAAAGTAGCCAAAGGCTGCGTATAACTGCAAATGCTACCCAGTTCTGAGCACGCGATTCAGATGAAGGCATCAAAACCCTTTCTCAGCGCTGGTGCAGGCTTGCTCTTATCAGAGAACACAGTCTGCAGTTTGTAATGCCTGTGGCCAGATTCCTTCTGTGAGGAAACAGATCTTAAGCCTATCTGCTGGGCAGCAGGGCCAAACATGCACACTGTCCCTGGAGAGTGTAGCAGGCGGAGAAGTAGCAACAGGTAAAATAAGAGGAAGTAATACTAAGGGGACAACACCGACAGGAAACCTCATTCAATTTCTGTTACAAGTGCTAAGAAGGACAAATAATTTTAAGCTTAGGTCCCTCTGTGAATATAATATCCACCTATGTAGCTCATCTTCAAAGTAACAAGTGACTTACTTGTAATACACTTCATGAGCAATAGGCAAAATAGTGAAATGGACTCAGACAGCTCTTCAACACACAGAATAGAAGAGTGGCAGAACTTGTAAAGTAGTTTTTGAGGGATGAAAAATGAGATTTTGAAGGAAATGTAATTGCAGGTACTTCTTTCAGTGAAACATGAAAAGAATTAAAACATTAAATTGATATTTTAAAAGCACATATTAATATGTGGTGGATACCCTCAAAGCATTTTACTATTTAGTGTGCTGTTCCTGTTGTGGTTGGCTTTGTATAAGTACAGAATGAGGTGCAAGAAGTTGAAGGGTGAGGAGACAAGTGTGTGGTGTGCCCTGCTTGAGCGGATGATTGTGAGAAGGAAAGTGGGCTCTCCCTGGTGGATTTATAGTGAGTAGGAAGCATTTCTGGTTTCTCTGCACTGCAGCTGTGAGTGACTGTTGGCTTTCCCTTGCTGTGACTGTCAGTACGCAACTAACTAAAGCCAAGTCTATCTGAAATAAAAGGGGAGCTGTGCTGTGCAGGATAGTTCTCCTTGTGTGGCCTGGGCAGTGTGATGACTCAGCCTTGGTAGTTTTCCCATTCTTACACGTTAAAGCAGATGAAGAAATATCCACTCGTTCCCTACTGCCTAGAAGTTGGTGTGGTCACAGCTCTGGTACACGGTGCTGTCTCTTGCTGATCCATTGCATTTCCTCTATGTCCAGGGAAAATCACAGAATCACAGAATGGTTTGGGTTGGAAGGGACCTTAAAGATCACCTAGTTCCAACCCCCCTGCCATGGGCAGGGACATCTCCCACTACACCAGGCTGCTCAGAGCCCCATCCAGCCTGGCCTTGAACGCTTCCAGGGAGGGGGCATCCACAGCCTCTCTGGGCACCCTGTGCCAGTGTCTCACCACCCTCAGAGGAAAGAATTTCTTCCTAATATCTAGCCTAAATCTCCCCTCTTCCAGTCTATGGCCATTACCCCTCATCCTGTTGCTACAAAATGTGTCCCTGCAGCCTGTGGATGCTCTGCCAAGCAGCCTCCCTCCTCCTTGGAGTTGACTGAAATAATCATCTGCGATATTAGGACAAAAAAAACTGGTGCCTTTGTTTCTGCATGTCTGTCAGGACTGGTGTCTCCAGCTCCATGGGTGCTTCCGAGGCAGAGGGGACATTGCTGGGGGCTGTAAGGACATCTCCTCCCTTTGGGGCCCCTCTGTGTCCCATGGACCTCACCAGCTGCTCCTGCAGCTCCATGTGCCCAGTTTTACCTCTCCAAGCAAAAGCTGTTAGCCTGGGGTGGGAGCTAGCACCAACATCTTCTCTCCTGGAGCAAAGCTGCTTGACTGTCCCGGCACCATGCTTTCAGAAATCCTCAAAAGTAAAAATAAAAATACATGGTAACGTGTAAAAAGAATAGGTGTTCTGACCCAGACAGGTTGCGCCAATCTGGCAGTGCTGACTGCTGGCTTTGCGCTTGAAACCTCCTCTCTTTGCTGCCCAGTGACCCATACTGAATTGAGCCTGGTGGTTACAATCACATGTGGTGCTGCCTTGTGTGTTTCATAGGTGGCATCTTAGACTTTCAAAATTTGGGTAGGTGTCATTTTTTTTTTAAAGCACTAACTGAAAGAAAAAAAACCCTTCTGTTATCACTTTCTGACATACTCAGTACATAACCTTATAATTATTTCAAAAAATGCTTGTAAGTTTAATTGGCATATTCTCTCCTATTTCTTTGCTTTAAATCTTTAAATAGCGAATCTTTCACCAGGTGAATCTATCTCGTTTTTAATGCTGTTATTCTGATTAAGTGTCTGTTCTGTGAGTTCCTCATTTGTTGCTGACCCAGTTGATAAAAGCTAAGTTTTTTTTAAAGGATGTGTCTGATTTTTTTAATATGCACACTTATTTTAATATTTGGGTTTTTGTTTTGTGCACATTAAGGCAACATTAATGTTGAAATATTGAACTACTGTTCATTCCTCTCTAGATCTTACAGCTTAAGGCTGAAATACAGTTGCATCCCTCATAGTGGATTTTGGAGGTGCATTTGGAAGATGACTGTTTCAGGTTCTTACTATTGTGGCCTTACCTTCGCACTCAGTGGCAGGCATAGGCACAGCACTGTAGTTGCTTGGCCCCATATTCCTCTAGTTTTTCTGGCTACTTTCTGAAAGTGTAGTAACAACAGAAGCTGTAGCGAATGAGATTATTATGGACGGAGTTACTGGTTCAAAGAGCTACATCAGGGCTTTAAAATGAAAATGAGTAGATAAGGTATTCCTTAGTTTTAAAGGATTTTATCCTTTTTTAAGTACCTCGTTACTGTAATAATGTAATTGGTCTTTTTCTCCCTCCTTACTATCATTAGTAGAGAGACATAGACCAATCTTTCATCTGTTCAAACTCAGCAAAGCTGGGAACGGGTATTTTGTTAAATGTTATTCCTTTTGGTAAATTCATTTCTATTTGCATTGCCCTGTGACCTTTTCATCCACACCAAGAACATTTCTGAAAGCTGAAGAAGAGGACCAGTACGTGAAAGTACAGATTGTGCCTTTGATGTTAATTTTAGAAGGAAAACAATAATGAATAACTTATCAAACAATATAATGTATCTTTATTGCTGATTGTTACCTGAGGAAACTTTGTTAGGTGTAAGTAAGATAAAATGTGTATGTTTTCTTGAGAGAAATATGCCCTGTGCATTTCTGTTACCAAGATTTCTCATGGACTTGGTCTTTTTTTTTTTTTTTTTTTTCCAACTGATTCTGTTATGAAGTGTGTCTGTAATGCTAGCGGCACTGTCAGAGATGCCAGGACTTGCTGCGGCACTCAACATTGCTCCTCACCACAGGACAGCCACTGCTGCAAGGAAGCACTTCCCCACCACCTCCCAGGCCTCTTCTCACTTTTCATTATTCCTTCTGCAGAAACCTTTGGAATGAGTTTTCCATAATCCGCAGAGGGCTTGAGTGGAGCATCCACTAAATAGAGTGGTGATTTAGTATGACTTGGAAACTTGAGTTAATACAGAATGCAGCTTTGTCTGTGCCTAGACAGGGTAGTCTCAGGGACCACATCACACCAGTGTGCTTGGAACAGTGTGTTTTAGGTCCTGGTTCATATTAGATTTTCAGCTATTTGTTATCAGCTTAGGTCTTGTGTTTTTGTGTCCCTGCAGTTGTGCTGTGCTGTTGAGTTTGGTGTCAGCCACTCTGAACTGCTCCCTCGTGGTGCTGAATGCTGGGCTTCTGGTGGGCTTGGGCTCTGCAACGCACCGTGCCCTCGGCTCAGATTGAGTTTGAGTTGTGTTGTGGGAACTGCCTGTAGGTAGGTTGGTGGGTTTGCCTGGGTTGGTGGGTTTGCTTTGTCTCTTTAAAAGACAAGGTCTAAGGATTAAGGGAATTTCTCAGTTCGTACTGGGTTTGTTTGGATTCACTGATATATTTTAAAATGAATTTTTGCGCATTGGTGGTACGTTTTGCAATATTTTTTTTTTTTTCCGTAGAGGATTACTGAAATGAGGGGTTGAAAAGACACAGCAAATAATGTGGTTCTTCTTATTTCAGATGTGTCATGTGGAACATGTGGCCCTTTTGTCAGAGAGCCTTCTGTAGGCACGGAGAGCTGTTGACCTGTCTCTGAGGCCTAGCTAATGTGTGGAGTGAGGGGAGTGCAGGTGCTTTCATCATGGGTAGTGGTTACTGCTGAGGTCCAGCTTCATCCTGTTGATGTCAGGTGGTGGCTGTATGGTAGCGAAAGTGCTCGGAGAGTGAGGTGCTGCTAAGGATGGTAAAGACTGCACTGTCCTGCTGGAAATGAGGAGGCAGCCAGGGAGAAACACAAGGGAGGCCACACTGCAGGCACAATCATAGACTGGTTTGGGTTGGAAGGGAGCTTAAAGATCTAGTTCCAACCCTCCTGCCATGGGCGGGGACACCTCCCACTACACCAGGTTGCTCAGAGCCCCATCCAGCCTGGCCCTGAACGCTGCCTGGGAGGGGGCATCCACAACCTCTCTGGGCACCCTGTGCCAGTGTCTCACCACCCTCAGAGGAAAGAATTTCTTCCTAATATCTAGGCTAAATCTTAGCCTTTTCCAGCTTAAAGCCGTTGCCCCTCATCCTGTCGCTACACGCCCTTGTGCAAAAGTCCCTCCCAAGCTTTCCTGTAGGCAATGATGGAGTAGTGTCTGTCAGGAGTGGTGGTGTTCCCTTGACTGGTGCAATTTTTTTAATGAAAAAAAAAAAAAAAGTAAACTTGAATACTTTTCACACAGCAGTGTTAATTAGCTAAGAATTTTTCTCCTCAAACTTGCAGTCAAAAGCTTATGGAAGACCTGTGTTTACTGCTGCTTGGTTTGTATCTTCTGTTGTCTGTGAGTGAACAGATGTCATGCTCAGTCTTTCTTTGTGGAAATTCCAGTTTTTTGGAGTATTAATAAATATTTGTGGAAACTAAATTTTGAGAGTGGGACCTAAGTTAAAAAAGTAATATTTTAAAAAACAGGATCAAGCAACTGAGAAAACTTTTCTATCTATTTTAATTTCAAATGCTGATAATTGCAGGGAAAATTTGCAGGTAGTGTGCAGACAATGAGGCTTAGAAGGTGTTTGTTAAAAAGTTTAGAGAGTGTAAATTTGAAAAGAAAGACAGTTTTGCTAATAGTTCACAAACTGAAGATGGAACTCATTTTGCCACAGATTGTTTCAGCTGCTAGGCCCAGCACAGAAGTCCTTCAGAAAGAAGATGAACGAATCAGATTTCACATTGAACAAATATTAAATTAGATCATAGAATCATAGAATCATAAAGGTTGGAAAAGACCTGTAAGATCATCTAGTCCAGCCATCAAAACGTCTGTGTCCACTGAATCATGTCCCTTAGTGCCACATCTACATGTTTCTTAAATACCTCCAGGGAAGGAGACTCCACCACCTCCCTGGGCAGCCTGTTCCAGTGCCTGACCACTCTCTCAGAAGAAGTTTTTCCTAACATCCAACCTGAACCTCCCCTAGCGCAGCTTGAGGCCGTTACCTCTCATTCCATCACTGTTAACTGGGAGAAGAGGCCGACCCCCACCTCATTACAGCCTCCTTTCAGGTCGCTGTAGAGAGCAATAAGGTCTCCCCTGAGCCTCCTCTTCTCCAGAGTGAACACCCCCAGTTCCCTCAGCCACTCCCCATCAGACTTGTGCTCCAGGCCCTTCACCAGCTTTGTTGCCCTTCTTTGGACACACTCCAGGGCCTCAATGTCCTTCTTGTAGTGAGGGGCCCAAAACTGAACACAGCACTCAAGGTGTGGCCTCACCAGTGCCAAGTGCAGGGGGACGATCATCTCCCTGTTCCTGCTGGCCACACTGTTCCTAATGCAAGCCAGGATGCCCTTGGCCTTCTTGGCCACCTGGGCACACTGCTGGCTCATGTTCAGCCGGCTGTCAGCTAGCACCCCAAGGTCCTTTTCCTCCTCACAGCTTTCCAGCCACTCTGCCCCAAGCCTGTAGTGTTGCATGGGGTTATTGTGACCAAAGTGCAGGACCTGGAACTTGATCTTGTTGAACCTCATCCAGTTAGCCTCAGCCCATCGATCCAGTCTGTCCAGATCCCTCTGTAGAGCCTTCCTTCCCTCAGGCAGATCAACACTTCCTCCCAACTTGGTGTCGTCTGCAAATTTACTGAGGGTACACTCCATGCCTTCATCCAGATCATCAACAAAGATATTAAAGAGGACCGGCCCCAGTACTGACCCCTGAGGAACACCACTCATAACAGATCGCCAGCTGGATTTAACTCCATTCACCACCACCCTCGGGGACTGGCCATCCAGCCAGTTTTTTTACCCATTAAAGAGTCCACCTGTCCAAGCCATGGACTGCCACCTTCTCCAAGAGAATGCTGTGGGAGACAGTGTCAAAAGCTTTCCTGAAGTCTAGGTAGACTACATCCACAGCCTTTCCCTCATCCACCAGGTGGGTCACCTGATCATAGAAGGAGATTAGGTTGGTCAAGCAGGACCTGCCTTTCATGAATCCATGCTGGCTAGGCCTGATCCCCCGGTTGTCCCGCACGTGCCATGTGATCGCACTCAAGATGATCTGCTCCATAACCTTCCCTGCTACTAAAGTCAGGCTGACAGGCCTGTAGTTCCCTGGATCACCCTTACAACCCTTCTTGTAGATGGATGTCACACTGGGAAGCTTCCAGTTGTCTGGGACTTCCCTAGTTCACCAGGACTGCTGATAAATGATGGTGAGTGGCTTGGCAAGCACTTCTGCTAGCTCCCTCAGTACCCTCGGGTGGATCCCATCTGGCCCTATGGACTTGTGACCATCTAGGTGGAGTAGCAGGTCTGTGACTGTTTCCTCCTGAATTGTGGGTGGTTCATCCTGCTCTCCGTTTATGTCTTTCAGCCCAGGGGGCTGAGTATCCTGAGGATGACTGGTCTGACTATTAAAGACAGAAGTTAAGAAGGCATTGAGTACCTCCACCTTTTCCTCATCCTCAGTGGCAATGTTTCCCACTGCATCCAATAAAGGATGGAGATTCTCCTTGGCCCTCCTTTTGCTGTTGATACATTTGTAAAAATATTTTTGTTGTCTTTAACAACAGTGGCCAGATGAAGTTCTTGCTATGCTTTCACCTTTCTAATTTCTTGCTGCATATTCTAGAAACATCTGTATAGTCTTCCTGAGTTGCCTGCCCCTTCCTCCAAAGAAGGTAAACTCTTTTTTCCTGGAGTCTTAACAAATCATCCCTGTTCAGCCAGGCTGGTCTTCTACCTTGTTGGCTCATCTTGCGGCACAGGGGAACAGCCTGTTCCTGCACCTTTAAGATTTCCTTCTTGAGGAATGTCCAGCCTTCCTGGACCTCTTTGCCCTCCAGGACCAACTCCCAAGGGACTCTTCCAACCCATGCCTTAAACAGCCCAAAGTCTGCCCTTCGGAAGTCCAAGGCAGCAGTTCTGCTGACTCTTCTCCTGGCTTCCCCAAGAACAGAGAACTCTATCATTTCATGGTCACTATGTCCCAGACAGCTTCCGACCACCACATCTCCCACTAGACCTTCCCTGTTGGTAAACAGCAGGTCTAGCAGGGCACCTTCTCTGTAGGCTCTCTGACCAGCTGTGTCAGGAAGTTATCTTCCACACACTCCAGGAACCTCCTAGACTTCTTCCTCTGCACTGTATGGTATTTCCAACAGATGTTGGGCAAGTTGAAGTCTCCCACAAGAACAAGAGCTGATGATCGCGTGACTTCTGCCAGCAGCTTTTAGAATGCTTTGTCTGTCTCTTCATCCTGGTTGGGCAGTCTGTAACAGACTCCTACCAGGATGTCTGCCCTGTTTGACTTCCCCCTGATCCTTACCCATAAGTACTCAACTTTATCGTTCACAGCAGCGATCTCCACAGCATCAAAACACTCCCTAACATAGAGGGCCACGCCCCCACTCCTTCCTTGCCTATCCCTTCTGAAAAGCTTAGAGCCATCCATTGCAGCATTCCAGTCATGAGAGCAGACCCACCATGTTTCAGTGATGGCAACCAAGTCACAGCTTTCCTGCCGCACAGTGGCTTCCAGCTTGTCGTGTTTGTTGCCCATGCTGCGTGCATTGCTAGGCCACGAAGTTAAAGATCACTGGGTTTGTAAGAAGCAGGAAGGAACAAGCTGGTGCGGGTCACAGATGGCTGCCAAAACCATTTGCAGTTCAGTGCAACCGATGTTGTGATAGAGGGAAGCACCGGGCCAAAGCCAGTGGGGCAGTGTGATGCAGTGGTGTTGCTTGTGCAGATCACTGGAGGTAAACTCTTACCACTGGAATTAATGTCCAAATCCACTGTTTCCGAAGATAAATATTTTCTCTGCTGCTTTCAGTGTACTGAAACGGAGGGATCAGGTGAAATAAGGTCTTGCAAAGCTGGAGTTTCCTCTCCTGTGTATGTGCATGTCTGCATGTAAGTGAATTTTACAAATACGAATCATGTAACTGGTGAAACTGTATGGAGACTGGCAAGGAATACCTAGGTCTCCAGAGTCAGACAATGAAAATGAAAGACAGTTTCAAATTCATTTTCAGTTTTAATTTGAACATCAGTATGTTACGAGATATTCAGGAAAACATATCTTCTTAATAAGTTCTTTTAATTAGTTCTTAATATATTTGTCTCTTCACCAGAACAAATGTTTTTCTTAGGTATACGTAACATCTGTTTTCCCCATGTGGACTTATTTGCAGTTTGAAATGTCTCATTTCTCTCAAATTCAGCGTCATTACTAGCCTCCTAGTGTGTAAGGTAGGGATTACTTTTTCATGTTTTCAAAAAATTTTCCCATGTTTCTATTATAGTACCTTATGTTATCAGCATTGTCATCAGTTGTCCACATTGTCAGTGTGCTGAGAAGTGTTTAATAGTAATCCACAAAGTGCATTTGAAGAAATGTCCAGTGAAATGAGCATTTTTAACATTTTCAGGTAAAATCTTTTTTTTTTTTTTTTTTTTTTTTTTTTTTTTCTTAGTATATGCATCATGAATGAATCTGCCTCTAGTGGAAATGGTCAAGAGTTTGATGTATTTAGTGCTATGGACTGGAAGGATGGCATAGGTACTTTGCCAGGAAGTGACCTAAAGGTAAGATTTGTAATTTTTGATAAGCAAGATACAAATTTTAAATGCCAAAGGAATCTGTTTTACAAGCTGGTGTGTAGGTATCTGCTTCTATGAATAAAACATGAATCTGTAGCTCTGAGTTAAGAGACTGTAGCCTGTTAGCTCTGGAGTCTCTTGATTCAGTTTCTGGTGCTGGCAAAGACAACAGTCATCCCTGTAGGAAGGCATAAATTAACGCTGCCTCACTATACAGACAGAAGTAATCAAATGCACAAATTGCAAGAAACCTCAAAATTTCAGTGTGAAAATTCAGTCCACTTAGAGCATTACATTACTGTCTCAGTAAGAATCCCTGTACTGTCACTTTCACAGTCTCATATTCTTAGTTCTTTATATTTCTAAAAACAGTTTATTTTTTTTTTCTGTGCTTTTGTCATGTGAATGCATAGCAAAATGAATAAAGTGACTGCTTCTGAGGTTGATACAGTTTAGCAATTGGAATAGCATTGGAATAGTACTTTTAATTATTTTTTTCACACTGCATGTGTTTATAAAGTAAATTATAGTATAGAAAGCAATTACATACAATTAATAGAGTAAGTACAAGTAAATTACAGAAGTTTTGTTTTCTAAATATTTTGTGTATTAGATTTTTTTATTTATCTGATTTGTTTTACTATATCCTCAGAAGGTGTCCTTATCAGCCTTAGCTAAAAATACAGCTTTGGTATTAGAGAGTTCTTGCACTGTTTTTTTCTGTTGATTATAGTTGGCATTTTCCTATAACGCCATTTAGACAAACATTGATGAGGTTTTCTTGTTACCTGTTTTTTGAATGGAATCTCACAAATGTTGTAGAGAACATGTGTTTCTAAAGGAACTTTATATCCCTTGGTGCCTAATACAATTTCTTCTGTTGAAGAGTTAAAAATGTGTGAAATACAGGTGTTGCAGGTGTTTTTGTTTTGTTTTGGCTTTGTTTGTTTGTGTTTCTTTTCTTTGGAAGAGACCACAGCATCATCTGGTCTGACCCCTCACTCCAAGCAGGGCCTACCTAGATCAGCTGCTCAGGGGCTTCTCCAACACAGATATGAGCACCTTCAGGGCTGGAGATTCCACCACCGCTGGGCAACCTGTTCTAGTATTTGACCACCCTTAATGGTGTTTTCTTTTCCTTTTACTGGTAGTTAATTGGAATTTCCTCTTTTGCAGCTTGTGCCTGTAGCCTCTTGTTCTTTTTGTATGTAAATTAAAAGAAGCTAAGAATTCATCCACTTTATATCCTCCCATTAAATGATTGAAGGCAGCAGTTAAATCCCTGCCCCTGTTCTTAAAACAAGAAGTTCTCTCAGCTTCTCCTTCCCTGACATCGGTTGCAGGCTCTGTTCAGGTGAACATCTGTGGGACTTGCTCCCATACGTTAGTGTCTTTCTTGTACTGGACACAGCAGTCTGTATCTGCTCTCACCAGAACTGGGTAGAGGTGAATAATCAGATGCCTTGACCTGGGGCTACCCTCATGCTAAAGGAGCCCTGGATCCTTCAGGCCTTCATTGCTGCCATGGTGTGTTCTGTCTTGTGTTCAGCTTTCCTACCGGGACCCGCAGGCCTTTTTTTGCAAAGCTGCTTTCACACAGCCACCCTCGGGCTGTACTGGCGCACACGGTTATTCCATCCCAGGTGCAGGGCCTCGTATTTGCTTCTGCAGAACTTCATGAGATCTTGTTAGTCCATTCTTTCAGCATGTAGAGGTTTTTTGATAAACAAACTTTATTAAAAACTTTATTTTTTAATAAAGTTGTGTGAAAGGCAAGCATAATACTGAAACGTTTGAGGAAGGAATACGAAAGGGAAGGGGTGCAAATCAAGAAAATAGAATAATATAATATAAATCACCAGTACTTTCCTTGTTCAGTTCTGGTTTCCCTATGTTAAAAGAATTGAAACAGAAGCAAAGGTTGGCTCATTAATTAGTAGAGGAATAGGAAAGCTTCCATGTGAAGCAAGTAAAATAACTGAGAGGTGTAGCTGAGTGTAATTTCGAGAAATCATACAAGATTCTTCACTGTATCCTGGAGGAAAGCCTGGGCTTTTGTTTAATGTTGTTCTTACGGCCAACTGATTATTGGACACAAACTGATACTTGATTTTTGGACAGATTTTTTTCTTTGGTCCAGGCATTGGAGCTCACTGTGAGAAGTGAGATGGTAATGTACACAGAGCAATGAAGGAAGGAGGGAACAGGCCAGGTAGGCTGAAAAATACATGTGTATACATTTAAATTAACACAAGAGCAAGGGGATACTCGAGGAAATTGAAATGGAGCCCTTCTAAAACTGACTGAAGGAAGGGTATTTTCTAACAATGCAGAATTACCTTGAGGAGCTCAGTGGACCAGAGAACATCAAGACTCAGTGGAAGACTAGACATTTATGTAGATAACAAAACAGTTGGGGGTGTTAGAAGAGTAAGGATTTTAATCTTTTGAGAAAATTGGAACAGGTCATTTTTCAGGATTGCTTCTAGATAATGACAGTTAAAAGGGTGACTAATCCCATGAAGCTGTAAATGTGATCATAGAAAATATGTTATGTTTCTTGTGGAACTCACAGAATAGGGTTGATTTGAGTGGTTTACCTGAACTTTGCAGATAAGAGACTATTTTCATACTGTGTCCTGGACGTCAAGAAAATAGCCTTATGTAGCAGTTACTTCTTGTATACTTGCGTGTGTCTTTCAGACATTATAATATCCTCATTGCACTAAAGGTAATCAAACCATTGCCGTGTATTTACACTGAAATATAATTGAAAAATCCAGTGAAGACACTGTAGTAGCAGTGTGTACAAATCCAAGGATTGTATTTTTATAAATTGAAAAAAGACTAAAGTGCCTGTTTTTTTATGTAATAAATAATATGCAATAGCTGAACTCTACAGTGAATTGTATATCGCTCACATTTAGTATTTTTTTCTCTTTATAAAATGTTGGAAGAATGTTGTAAGTTAAACATATACCAAAATATTGAAATACTGCTTTTTAGTACAGAAATTTTGGAGATTGCCTCCTTGAACTCCCTTTCAGTCATGTGAGTCATAGGATATTTGCTTGTCTTTATTGCTTGCGTGAGGAGGTTTCATACATACTTTTACATGCAGACTTTCTAAGAAGTTTCTTTTGTGTCGTATTAATATCCAGCCTCATCAATAGAAATTATCAGCAAACATAGCTGATGTAGCTGTAGCAAGAACAACCGGTTTTTTTAAGAACAACATCAGTTTTGTGAATGCAAGTTCCTCTGTGAATGAAACCTGGTAAAAACCCTTTTAAGTTGTGTCAACACTTGAAACATTTACAAATAACTTTTCTCAATGTTTTATAGACATTGATCATATTTAAATTTTCTTATGATACAGAAGAACAACGAGATATAGATAATAACATTTTTTTTTTCTTTTTATTACAAAATCCTGTGGCCAGTTTCATTCTTACAAAACTTCACTGAGATAGACTGCACCAGGGGACAGTCAGTTTCTGGTTTAATGAAAATAAGAGAGCTGTGTCAGATCCCAAGCCTCTGTTCTGAGCTGTCACGTTATCTCTTACATCTGCATATGTTTTCAAATCAGTAAAATGCTAAAAATGTTCTCTTCCTATGATTTTGAAATTGTAAGATTTTTTCACCCCTATTTGGAGAAGGCTGATAGGAACACATTCTTTGTTATAATTTCGTTAAACCTTGTTAGCAAGAACAGGCTTAAAATAGTTAATATTTCTTGAACACTGCTTTGAGCATGCTGTATGACAGATAAATAATGACCGTTCATGGAAAAAGGTAGAATTTAAAATTGTACAAGGGAAAATTAAAAATTGTACAGTACCATGCACTGAAGACTGAGAACAAAAACTTTAGCATTGTGTGTTAGGAGTTCTTTAAATATGTGTAAATAAAACAGAAAACTTGAATTCCAGTAGTGTTTAAAATAGTTTACAAATCACAGAATGCAGGCTAAGTAATATATGCTCTTCTGAAAAACGTCAGAGCTTACCAGTTACTCTGCGTGGTGTGAATGTGAATGTGGAATACATTTTTTCATTGAGGTCCGCATGCTGAGTGCAGGCAGTAACACCATCAATTCAAGATTTAAATGTATTCATTAAATTGGAAAAGCTGTAAGAACTTGTAATTCCTTCCTACCGTAGTGACAGAAGTTTATGAAGTACTTCCTAATGAGTTTGTTTTCCACTGCTTGTGTTTTGAAAGTGAACTGTTAGATACTGCATGGACAGAGTTTTGGTCGTTGTTTCCAACTTGCAAATTGTGATTGAACTGAAAAAAAAGATGGAAATAAATTTGGTGGTGAAGAAATTAGCCTGTGAGTAGAGCTGGACAGCTAATGTTGCAGGTAGTCAGCTATAGCAGTAGAACATGGACAGTCGAAGAATGGTAGCTGAGGAGCAGTGCTGGGATTTCCAGCCGTGAGGTGAGGAAGGCCATGGTTCAGAGTGGTGTGTTTTTTGGGCTGTGCAGGCATGACAGCCCAGAGCAGCTGCATGCACCTTTCCACCTGCCTGTTCCAAAATCCATTTATGCTCGCTTGAGATAATTAATGTTTTGAAAACAAGTTACATTTTTTCTCACATTCTTATATGGCAGAAATACGGATAGTGTTTCAGGCAGTGACTAACTGCAGTGGTTGCGTTGTTTAAGGCTAGCTCTGCTCTCCTGCAGTGGGCTACTTGTTAAATCAGGGGAGTCAGTTCTTCCTCGGGGTGCAAATTTATGCAGGAAACATCATCTACCAGGCACCAGCTGCCCCTGCCAGGAAGGCATTGTCTAAGAGAGGTGCTGGCTTCCCTTCAGGGATGCTGGGAAGAGATGGTACAGGGAGGAGAAAGCAAGGCAATACAGACTTTTTTGGGCAACGTGTCTGCCACAGCAGATCTAGTGGTCCTTTGCCACATGGAAATGACTTTCTTCTGTTGCAGTCTAATGTAATTAATTAGCCCATGCTGTGCTTCATTGCCATGGATTTTTGGTTAACACTGTGCATTGTAATGAAAAAGTGTCTTTGTAAAAGAAAGGAAGACCAGAAAAGAAATTTCACTATTAAAATTGCAAAAACTCCAAAGTCAAGAAATGTCAGAATAAAATTTGCCTTTGGATCTTTGATTGGGTTTCCTCATGTGTAGTGATTACAGAGTCTTTACTTGTCAGATCACATGCTGTTTTACCACAAAATCTCCTGCACTGAAGAAAGAGGATTGAAACATGGTTAATTAGTAAAATAGTGATTTCTTTAGGTCATTTGCTGTAGGTACAGCAAATCCTTCGGGCAGAGGATTTCAGGAGGAAAAAGGAGCAATTTGGTGGTTCATGTAGGTGAATCCCATACAGGAAAGCGTGGTGCTGTGTTTGCTAATACCACAGCCTTCCTGTGCAGTGCTGAACAACTCACTGAAACCAAAACTTTGGCAGGCTGCCATTCATTTTGTATTTGCCACTTGTTTGGGTTCCCTGGGAGATATTAGCATCTGGTATTTAGAAATACTCTGGCTGAAATAATTCAGAGCCAGAGGTGCTCTGTAGGTCAAGATCTGGATCAATAAGCATGTTGGCAGATGTGAGTATAAAAATACCCGACAGAGTCTTGACTTCTGACTCTGGCACGGATTTATGTCTTACCTTAAGAAAGCCTCTTTAGCTGCAATTTCCGAGTCAAGTGGAGATAAGGCAGACTGAGTGTGCAGTGAGGAGCAATCACTGAGAAGCCCTCTGGTGCTGAGATAATTCTTGAGCAATCTGGAGGGAAAAATTGGACTGAGGATGTCTGAGAATAACGTAGCTGAACTTGACTCCAGACAAGACTGAGGTCTAGGGAAGTGTCAGTCTCTCTCACTAAAGGTGTGTGTTTGCTGATGGTACCTAGACTTTCAGCTGGGAAGTGATTATGTTCCTGTTATTATTTCAGATGTGTGGGGGAGTTGTAATTTGATTGCAAGTCTTTGACCCGTTTCCTGCTTGTGCACACCTTGATAGGAGACAAGCTTTGCTTTTGGATACAAATTGTTACTTCTTCAATACTTCAGGATTAGCTTATTGCAGTGTTACTGAAGGGCCTTGAAATCAGTTGAGGATTGCTTGAAGGACTTTGACTTCAGTGCTGACAGCATCATGCCAGAAGTGAGTGATTCCAGTGGTGAGGGACTTGCTCTGGCCGCTGATGGTGGTGTAGAATGTAATCTCTGATGGTGATGATTTTAGGGAGCCCTAAATAGCATGGGATCCTACNTTTCCTTTGCTTTGCTTTCCTTTCTTACCTTTTTTTTTTTTTTTTCTTTGCTTGGCAGAGCTGGAGCATGCAGGTTGGATCTGTACTCATCTTTAGCATCTTTCCCATGAGGGGAATAGTGAGGTGCTGGGACTCATTTCCTTATCCTTCTGTATATATGAAAGAATCTAAATTTTGTGTTCAGGCAAGCTGCAGAAGTCAAGGTCTTTGAAATGAGCCGGGAGCAAAGTTCTCAGAGTGATGTAGAGCTAGTAAGAGGTATTTCTGTTTCCCTTTGTGAGTAGCTGAGAACAGAGGTTTGTTTCAGGAGTTACTTTTGCACTGCATTGTAATAGGAATTATTAGAATGCCTAAAGCTTTTTTAGGTACAGGCTCCTTGTTATTTCAAGTTTGTTTTTTGATTGTTTGTTTGTTTCTAAAGAAAATAATCAGTCATTCTACTTTCAAACAATGGAGAGTAAACTCACTGGTTGAAGAAACAGTATAAAAATACCCAACAGCTGCCTCATTTTCTGAATACTATCCAGCCTGTGCCTGAGGCAGGGGTTCTGTGGAAAAAATAATATGTGATCATGCATGTGAAGACTTTATCACACACACACAGAGAAAGAGGGAATGTTTGAATGGACAAGTTCTGGCATTTACTAGCTTATTCAACTTAAATAATATTTAAAAAATAGTTTGGCATGGATGTGGTTGGACATACAATGTCTATAGACTATTCATTTGCTCTGAAGAGAGGTGGAGCTGTGAGATGCCAGAAGGGCCTCTGTGTGAACAGTCCCACTGAAATCATAGAATCATAGAATGGCTTGGGTTGGGAGGGACCTCAGAGATCACCTAGTTCCAACCCCCCTGCCGTGGACAGGGCTGCCAACCACTAGCTCACTAGATCAAACTGCCCAGGAACCCATCCAGCCTGGCCTTGAACACAGCCAGGGATGGGGCAACTTCTCTGGGCAGCCTGTTCCAGCGCCTCACCACTCTCTCAGGGAAGAATTTCTTCCTGATGTCCAACCTAAACCTCCCCTCTTTCAGTTTTAGCCCATTCCCCCTTGTCCTACCATTATCCACCCATGTAAAAAGTTGGTCCCCCTCCTGCCTGTAAGCTCCTTTCAAGTATTGGAAGGCTGCAATGAGGTCTCCCCGGAGCTTTCTCTTTCCCAAGCTAAACAATCCCAACTCCCTCAACCTTTCCTCACAGGAGAGGTGCTCCAGCCCTCTGATCATTTTGGTGGCCCTCCTCTGGACCCACTCCAACAGCTCCACATCCTTTCTGTACTGGGGGTCCCAGGCCACTGGGGATGTTCGTGATTAAAATCAAGAATGGTAGTAACTGTTTGCCAGGTAGAGATCTGAGTATAGTTACTGGAATTGTATGCCTGGAGTCCCACGTGTCCCAGTGCTCTCTTCACAGACTGCTGTGTAACTCCATGACTTAAGTTCAATGACTTTGTAGGCATGATGAAAAATTACTCGATGCACTTTTGTTTTGGATAGTACAACTTTTGCATGTTTCATCTGAGCTAGTTTACAATCACACTGCTGTGTGCTCAAGACAGGTTTTATTCCTGAAGTTATGGTCAGAGTACAGTAACAATTGCTTTTATTGCTATGAACTTTTTGTCCTAGTCTTGCCCAGTAGATGGTACTGTTGGCCATGTTTTGTAATTTATTTTAAAGTTGTTCATTCGGTGCATTTTTTTTCTTGTCTTCTGCAGTTGACATTTTCTTCCTTTTTCTTCCTTTTTATTTCTGCCTACTTTCCTAAATAATATTTTTACCCTGAAGAAAACAATAGTAGCCTTTATTTTGATTTGATCTCTGTGACTTCTGCCCTAAAAGGGCAAAAATAACAGTAGGCTGAAATAGTCTGATCTTTGTTGCTCTGAATTAGACACATACAGCAATAAGAAATTAATTTAGAAATGAATTGTGTAAATTTTTTCCTAATAGGTTTGATTTTCTAAGAACTAATTGCAATATGGTAGACTGTTCTTATACTTTGCAAATTTATTTGTACTTCACATTGAGTGACAGATCTACTGAGTATTTTTGTGAAATGTGGAGCAAGATAACTAAAAGCCCTTCTAATGTATAATTCCCCTAAATAAAACTACAGAATGCCTCCCAACCTGCAAGATAAAACAGGGAACTTTTATTAGAAGTAAAAATGTCCTAAAGCCACTGGAGAAGGGACAGAGGCAGTCTACCTGTGATGTTATGCATGGTCAGGCCCTGTTCTCACTGAGAAAAGTCAAATGTCACAGTTGAGTACAATACATGATAGGCAAGGCTAATCAAGGGGCTGGAGTACCGTTTTCACAAGAGAAACAGATGCAGCTTGTGTTTAGACCAGTAAAATGAAGCCTAGGGGTGCATAATTCCTTGCTTCAGATATGTACCCAAAGAGTAAGCACTGGGAAGAAGAAAGGGCTGCTTAATCCAGAGAGTAATGTTGGGTTAAGAATAAACGGGCATAGATTGTTAATAAGTGTAAGTGGAAAGAAGGTTTTTTGAGAGAGAGCTTTCAGAAAACTGTTTTTAGAAAGAGTATTCGAGAAATGGGATTTCAGTAGAGTTTACAAAAAATCTGACCACTTCTGCTTTGCAGCTGAAGTGTTTATTGTATACTTTGTCTGGTAAAATTGCGTGCAGAAAACAAAGCTTTTGTTACAGTGACTTATGATACCTGTTCCAGTCCTGTGTAAATTTTAATGCAATTTAATTTTTTTTTGAAATTGTTATAGTTAGCAATTTTGAGCCCTGTAGAAGAAGTTAACATGTGAACAGTCAGAAATGGTTCAGGAAGTATTTATAGTGTTAGTTCATTATTTATTTAAACCTTGATTTCCCTCAGTGTATTCTTTATTTGTTGAATTAAAATTTAAATGTTCCCTGGGGTTAAATTGACAGTCATATAAGCTGAAGTGCTGGTGTATCAGGCAATCATTTCCTGAAGATGTGAAAATATATCTCAGAATTAAGTGGAAGGAATCTGTTGTAATGTTTAGATGGAAGTTACTGTTTAATTTCCTTTTGATCCTTTAGCAGTGGAAACTGCTAAACAGGGCAGTTAAGCAAGTTCTGTGTTGTGTACTTAATCACTAACAATTGGACTCATTCTGCCAGCTGAGTTTACGATACAGGTTAAATGAAAAGAACTGCAGTAAGTTTAAAATGTGTATTCTTGCCTTTGTGGCTCACCTGTAAGAAGCTCTGAAAGTGAGATTTTCTACCTAGTTGTTACATTTATTTGTATTTATTTTTCTGTAGGTTTGCTGATGAAAAATGTTGAGATTTCTTCCTCTTCTTTGCCTTCTTATCTTTTAAGACCATTGTCTCCATTGGCTGGGATAGAAGACTGTCTTGTTAAGGGGTTACTTAAATTTTGCAAACAGACATTTGGCAGAAGACAAGTGGATTAAATTCATACCCAACAACCTTTGTAATTTACTCTGTTTTAAATGTTGAAGTTACAAAAATTAAGTTTCATTGTGAGATTGTTTTAAAAGTACCCCGTAATTGCCTGACTTTGTTTCCATCTAATTTACTTTAATATTTTCTATCCGTGTTTGCTCTAATGAAGACAAGTTTAAGGAAAATCCCTTCATCCAATGCAAATTTACATATTTACTTAAGGCATTTTGTAACTAAGGAACACGTTTTTTTCTTCTCACAAAGCTATTGGTACTTTCCCAGAGGTTAGCTCTATATCACCTGCTTGGACCTTCACCAACTGGAGAAATAGATGAAGATTATAGGAAGGACTGTCCTTGATATATTTTGGCTTGGATCACCAGAACAGAGAAAATATTTTGAGAGAACCTTTTCTTCTCTCTATCTCTCTCTTTTTTTTTTTTTTTTTTTTTTTTTTTTTGCCACCTACTTTACAGGTAGAAGATGCTCAATCTAAATCCCTTTCTATCATCCTTCAGTAGTAGACACTGATTGGCACATTGTCCTGGCAGGTCTTATTCTGTGAGGGCTTCATGCAGCATGTTGCTCTGCATATCTGTCTGTCTTGTTTTTCAGCAATTAACCTCTGTTACAAGTTTTGCATTGCAGTTCTTTCTTGACTAGAACCAGAGCATGAGTTGCCAGATCTGAGGCATTTTTCTGGTCAGCTGTTGAGAGCTCACCATGAAAAGTCATGCTGAGGTTGTAGTCTGGGAAACAGTGAGCAAAAGCAGTCCTGTCTCCTACGAGTTCATGGCTGAACACTTGTAGGGGTTGGACAGGAGGCCTCTGGCATCCACAGAGGCAAGGGTGTGAGCAAAAGCAGGGTTGCAGGAGCCAGACCTGGCCACTGGCCTACAAGCGGTGTCACACTGTCCAGCCCACTGAGACAGGAGGCAGTGGTCATGCTCCATTCTTAAGCCCAGCTTTAGGGCCATTAGGCAATCTCTGCTATGAACATCCACAAATGAGAGGGTAGCCAGAAGCAGCCTTCTCTGCACTCATCTGTCTTGAGGGTCAGGACCCTGAAGTCTGAAGGGCAGACTGGTGGATAAGTGACAAAGGTGTTGGATGTCCTTGTGTACCACAGGAGCCTGCATGGAGAACCGGCGCATTTGTGGTGTTGGGGCTTAGCATTGATCAGGCCGTGCAGAAATGCTCCAGGTATTACTGGGCTCTTCAGAAATACCTTTGGTGCATGTGTGTTGCAGCCGAAGTTGCAGAGGCATGGTGGATGGCGGCAGTCAGTCAGTCGCCTGGGTGAGGCCTGTTGGTCGCTGTGGTGCAGCGCAGTGTTCAGGTCTGTACCCATGTCTTCCTGGTGAGCCAGCTGGTGCGGTACTGCGGCTCGTAGAAGCGATGCAGGCTTTGCTTCTAGCATCCACCAATTTCTGAGGCAGCAGACAAAGCACAAATAGGAAAAATGAGCTTAGTGAAAGAAGGAACCAATGGAGTGCAGAAGTCAACTGTGAGACACAGGGATCCTCTTCCAGATGGGAACTCCACTTCTTCTATTCGTTGGAGCAGCATAAATGTCTGTCCACAACCTCGAGTGTATGTGATGTTACTGCATTTAGTGGCCTTTTAGAGCTGAACTCATGGTCTTTCAGTCCAGATTGATTTATTGACAGCTTGTCCACAGTTGTGTTTCTGTTGCAAGTGTATCTGGTTTAAAGTAAAAAGCTTGGCTGCAGAAGTCATACAACTGTGTGAGATCCTCCTCTTCTTCCTTTTCCTCCTTAAAGCTTATTATTTCTTAGCTGCTGGTTTTTGCAGGACTTCGTGACTCTTTGTGAATGCTGGTGCTGCAGGGACCGCAGCAGTGAAAGCACACTGCTGGGGTGTGTAAGCCATGAAGCTCAGCCAGGCTCTCAGTCAGAGCAGCTTGCTTTTGCGGTACCAGGCCACAGCAGGTCCCAGTGACAGTGGACATGGTTCATCCTGGACCCTCCTGAGGCACAGAGAGGCACAGTGCCAGGCAATTGCTCCACTTCTCGTTTTCTCAATGTAATGCTGTCTAGTTAGAGATACAGAAATACGCTTTACGCTGCTGCTCTGAAGAAATATTCCAGCAGGTGGGTACAGGGCAGCTTTTGGAAGACACTCTCGGACCTAATTTTTCCTGTTGATCTCCTTTGATCACAGCATCTCACTGCTAGAGACCTTTCATAAAGCTTGAATGGTTACACCCCTTTGCTATTTAAAGCAGACTGTCACAGACAAAATACTGCCTTCAGTTCCACCCATGCACCCGGCTGGGCCTGGAAACCAAGCAGTGGCTGGGAAGCTGGAGGTTTATTTTCGTCTGGTAGCACAGTAATTATTACGGCATTTGGAAGACGCTTTTCTGCTGGCGGCAGGATGGTATAACTCACAGTGATGCTGTGTAAGCACAGCATGAGGGATATTATTGCGCCTTGCTTCTGGCTGACAGTAATATCACATTCAGCATGTAATTAAACAGCTCATAAACTGCCTTGAGATGTTTGTTCATGGGCACTTTATAGCAGAGAAGTACGGTGTTTTGCAGGATGCTGAAATTTCTGTGCTCTGTGAAGCATTTGTATTTGATGTTCACATCCCTTTTCTTTGACAAAAATACTCAGTGACAAGAGTGCATTATTTTACTGGTAATGAAAGGTATACAGATAGATGATTTTCTTGTGAATTTCTGTTACTGATTTTTGTATTCTCGTGTTTTAGATAACAAAATGTGTTTGTGTTTTGCTTTGCAGAATCAATGCTTGTTTACTAGGGGATAAGCAGAAGCACTTAGAAATTGGGTAATGTGGTGAGGACACTGTGCAAAAGCTGTAGGTGAATCGATGAAGACTCCGTCAGAAAGCATTAGTAAATTTTTGCTGTACTTTATGCCACTCGTTTTGTTTTAACAGTTTAGAGTGAATGAATTCGGAGCATTGGAGGTGATTACAGATGAAACTGAGATGGAAAGTGTTAAAAAGGCCACTGCTACCACAACCTGGATGGTTCCAACTGCTCAAGAAGGTCAGCTAAAAGGTCACTGAAGCTTTCTGTATTAGACTGTATTTTGTTTAATATGTTATTCTAAAAGATTGACCCCCAAAATAAAATAAAAAACTTATTTGCTTAATGCACAGAGTATCTCTGATGATCTTACCTGTTTCTTCAGGTGTTAATGATTACAAAAATAAACTGTTTTGAGTTGAAAGGAAATTGCACTGTTAAACATCTGAAGTAGAATTATGGCCATGTTTTTCTCTTACAGTAATTTTTTTCTAAGTTTAGAATTAGTATTTTCCTGTTCTATTTAATTTCAAAAGTTGTCAGCTTCTTAGGCTGAATTGTTCAGATTTTTTTTAGATGTTATTTTTATTAAGCTGGTTCTCCAGACTGCTCACAGACTTTACTAACCTCCTACAGTTAATTTCTGTCTGTAAACAGCCTTCATGTAATATTGGTTGCTACTCAACTGCTACCACCAATCTCAGAGTATGTCTCTGCACTGTTGCCTTGCTCCTGCTGACTATACTTTGTTAGAATATTAAAATAGGCATGTAATAACCATTTACATTTATTGTGAGTGGTAACATTCTAATAGTTTTGTAGTATCTGACTGCAAAATGAGGTGCTAAATGAGATACTGCATTTCCTTGATTTAAAGTACTGATGCAAGAAAACACCTTTAGTGTCCAGGGGAAGTTGGTTTACGTGGTCAAAAATTATGAAAATTTTGGCACAATGANTATTATATTTTATCAATTTTATTTTTTTAAATATGCATTCTATATGTTGTGAATCAGGATTTGAAATTCCAGTTTAATAATCATCAGTAATTTTTCACAAAACGGGATAAGCAAAGTCAAGGAAAGTTTTCCTTTACGGTTACCCCACCATTGCTGTGTGACTTAAATGGATAATTGAAACATTTATATCAGTGGGAAAGTAGTCTGGGCCAGAGCCATAAGGTTTAAAGCTTCAGACTGCAACTACATTTGGTCTATAGGTTTCCAAGTCAATTATGATTTTTCACATATTCAAGATTCAAATCTGTGATGAGAGTGACAACAATGTGATAGCATAGGAGCATAGTAGCATAGCAGATTTTCTCTTTAGACTGAGAGATCACAGTTCCCTACAATAAAACGCACAACTTCATCCCCTACAGTCTGGTAAACCTAAAAAATCTTGCTACTGAATTGAAATGTGTTTATAGGCACATAAATATATTAAGCAGTCATCACAAATATCTTACACAGTCTTTGATTAATTTATTGCTCCCCAAAGATATAATATTGCTAAATTTTTCAGTTATGAGAGAAAATGGTTGGTTTGAACTGCTAATGACACTGGAGTGTAAATAGATCACGTGAATAATGTATTATTCTAGTGGAGATGATTTGCACACCATAGTTCATTTGAATCCATTTTTAAAGACTGTTCAGTGCTCAAGCAGAAGAAATAGTGACTTGAAATTTACCTTTTGGGAGTGCAAAGTCACCAGCCTGCTTTAGGAACTGGAGAACTTTAGTGCAACATACTTGCCTGTGAGCAAAAGAAGCAGCATCCTCTCCCAGGCTACAGACCTCTTGTGGGGAAATTGTAGCTTAGGATAAATCAGTAACTTAGTATTTAAAAATCTATTTGTTACAAACTAGTAGTTTTTGTTTATTCTTTACCTCTGGTAGACTTCAGGGGAGTTGACTAATAGCTGCTGCAGTAGAAGACTGAAGAATGTAGTTAGTGATTTGCTTCCAGAAGTTATTAATCAACTATTAAAAGATAACTCCTCCCCAGATGACCATACAGGTCAAAAATGAGGCATGGCAGCAAGACATGAGGTGATGAACTCCATGCAGCAAGGACTCTTTGGACAGTCAGCACAGTCAGCACAACACTCACTCTTTCCATGAGTATCAGCAGCAAGCAGTATCAGTGTGCCAACGATGACAAAAGCGTGGAACCGTTTGATTCTTTGTGGTGTTGTAATACAAAACCCGAGTTACTTGCTAGGAATAGAACTAATTCTCAGTTCTTGGTTCTAACAGAAGTGGCATGACTTCTGTTTGCTTGGCAAGGCCTGCTAAGGATGGTTGGAAATGTGTCACCTAAGTAAAGTTACTGTTTCCATTATGCAGCCTTTTCAGAAAAGACGGGGATCTCCACTAAGTTGAAGGAAACTGCAAAAATGGATGGACTTGTTTTCTGTGAAAACTGTTATCGCTATGGTACCATAGAAGAATTTGTTCCTGAAGGGAAATTTTGCAGCCAGAAATGTGCCCAGCAAGTAAAAAACAAGTAGGTGTATTATAAAGCATAAAAACAAAGAATTTAGCATTGATGTGGCATGAGATGGAAGTGAGGGGATAGAACACTAATGGTGGGGCAGCCATGTTTTGGTGAGTCTCCAGCAGTCTGTAATGTTCTTCACTGTTTTTAAACTCAACATGTTATGAAACACTTGCTTTTTGTCTAACACTGTTGTTGAAGGCAGTCCTTTTTGCCCAGAGAATGCTGTGTTCTGCTGTCAGATGCAGTGATACAGTCTATGGGATGTATGAATCAGTGTCAAACTCCCACCCTGTTTCATAATCACAGGAATTAAGATAATCAGGAATGAGATGCTTGGTTTGGTAAGTTAATTGTAATTAAGTTCAAGAGCTGTATTATAGATGACAGTGAGTGAAAACATGAACATACTGTGGTTTCTCAGTTTCTTTTCTTTCAACTAATACATTTCATTTCATCGTAAAGGAAGGCTTGTGTTAGTAGGTCCATTCTGTGTTGCATTTTGCATTACGGCATTTTTTAACTTTATGGTTTTGTGCATTTTCCTTATTTTTAGTTAATTGCTTCAGTGTTTTCTGTTCTGATTGCTTGTTTAGCAATTTGCTCAGCCACATACCAGCTTTCTCCAATTGACTTTGCCAGCCTTAATAATTACCTTTTCTTTCCTTTCTGTAAACTGCCTTTCAGTCCTTAACATTTCACAGTTTGCTTCTCTGTGAGATTTGATGGTACATGAGAAAAGACACGCTGCCTAAAACATGCAGAAGCTGTTCAGTGCAGGCTGACAGCCATCCTTTTGCAGTTGCCATTTGTGTGTCTTTCAGCTTAATTTTTTGACAGATGTAATTTTCAATTGTTTTTCTGAGAATGTATTTTGCATAACACCCTGCGACCTACAAGCACTTGACCTTCAGATTTACTTTTTACTTGTGTTATGAATATGAGAAGTGAAATAATAATGTCTTTGTATCATTGTGTTGCTCCTGTAATAGAGAACCAAAGGAGGAAAAGCCCAATGTGGAATGTAATGGGGAAGATGATTCCAAAGGCATTCGGAAAAGAAAAACAAAATTACCTCTCAAAGAAGACTCCAGGGATAATGGAGAGAAGAGGGAGAATCCTGATGAAATTGTTAGTATGCATCAGAAACCCATTCCTACAAACATTTTTGTGGGGATTTTGCCTTGTACTGCAGTGTCAGTAATTTCGTTACTCTACAAAGAGAAGTGACTTTGTCACTCTGTCCGAGCCACAATAAGTACTTGGCTCACTTACTGGTTTAATTATGTCTCAGCAGTAAATTCTGATTATGGACAATGAACTGATAGGAACTGTTTTTTTTTTTTTTTGTTTTTTTTTTTTTTTTTTTCTCTTCACTCCTCTTCAAGAACTGAACAAAAGGAATGTAAAGGGAAAATGATGCTAACCTAGATGTTTTATGGCTTTAGTGTAGAAAAACAGGTCTAGCTATTTCCCAACACCTGTTACTTTGTCACTCTGCACACGAATGAACAATATTTTATTTGTAATGAACTGATATTTTATTTGTAAAGAGAGTTCTGTTACAGTTAAGGAGAGTGTACTTTTGATTTTTGTAATGTGATTTGCCTTAGAAAATCATAGCCAAAGATCACCATTATTTTTTATCCTCTCAGTTAGCAGGACTTTCTCTGATTCAGGAGGAAGTGTGTGCAGACTGTCTGATTTTGGTGTTCCAACTTATCGTTAGCAGTGGTTACCATATTGTCCGTGGGTAATTCTAAAGATATAAAAACTCATTGAAGCAAACAAAATATCCAGTTCCAGCACTGATTGTGTTTACAAAGATGAGTAATCTAACCTTCAAGGCTTTCTCACTAGAAGAAAATTCATGTGGTTCTTGCTGTCATTGCCTTGCTTGTTCTGTCTGTAGTGGGCTTTTGGCAGCTCCTGGCTTGTGGTGACAGTTGCTACTTAAAACTATTTGCTGGAACTTAGGAGAAACATTTAATCTGTGCTTGAGATATCGTTGCTGGAGCCCTGCACAATTACATATTCTTCTGAGCCAGAAGAAGCAGCATGCACAGTGTTAACAGCTTTGTTATTTTTAACAGTAGCTGTTTTTAGCTGTAGATGTTTTTGCCCACTACAGACCACAAGGTGGCTTCTAGTTTGCACGTGTTTTCTTGTGCCTGTTGGAGGACATGCATGCAAAATCTCTCACTGTTCCAGTTGGCTGTGGAGTATTTCCTGCAGGAGTGAAAGTGAAAAATGGAAAAATAAATGAACTGGGCTTTGGTTTTGTTTTATGTTGCAGTGTAATGTATTTTGGGACAGCTTTCATTTTTTCCTTTTGGAATTACTCTTCATTTGAGAACAAGTCACTGTACCTCCCCATAATGTTTGTTTTCCTCTCAGTAACTGGTGTTACTGGGAGGAGCACTGTTTGGAGGGACAAGGGGAGAGCACTGCATATGCAGAATTGTGAAACGGCAGAAGGCACTGCAGGTGTCAGGAATCCATGGCTGTCCGTATAGCAGTGTCTTAGGGAAAAATTAGGGGACAGCTTCTTTGCTGCTGTGTGTCTGCGTTCCCAAATGAGTACTTACTTTGTTCATCTGTTCGGATGCTAAGAAAACTGTTACCACACCAACAATGAAATGGAAAGAATCAGTGCCATTTTACATTTTGACAAGCAATTATACATTTGAAAAAAAAGCAGAGTAAAGCTGTGAGAGGTTTTCCTTTTCAGTTATTTTGGAAGCACGAACATACCAAAGGTGCTGCTATTTATCTCCAGCTCAGCCAGCCCTGCTGAAGGCTTGGTGACCTGTTCCTGGCTTAGACAAAACTGGCTGGCTGAGAGCCATGTGCTGGGAGTCCTTCTGTCTGTCACTTCCACTGTGTTTGCTGTCATCTGCCACTAGTTGCTTGCTTTGCTTTTTATTAGACATCTACAGGTTCGTTCGAGAGAGTGGAGAGCTATGTGGAGGCCATTTAAATGGAGCCAAAGTTGAGCTTCTCACATCAGTTTTTTTTTTTGCTGTTACACTTCTGAACTGAGGGGATTATCTTTTAATTTAGGAGGACAAACCTGAAGGAAGGATCTTGAGAGTCTCACAGAGAGCCAGGAGAAAAAGAAAAGGGGAAGTAACAGTTTTGAAGCAAAGTAAGTTAAATTACGAAACAAAGTCTCAAGTATCACTGATTTATGTGGTAACCATCTCCTACTGTGAATTGCCAGCGTTGTTTCACTGAATTTTTATTTGCTATTGAATACGTTTGCCCATCCATAAAAAGACAGTACCAGTGTTATTTATAGTAATTAAGTTTTAAGGATTGTAGAACTGAGAGGACCAAATGAAACCTTTGGTGAAAAAAACATCACTTGGAGATCGATTGCCTTTTACAAAGAGCCATTTCATATACACCTGGCAAGTCATGTAGTAAGTGTAAATGTAACTGATGCACATTTTAGATTTTTTCATCCCTCTAAAGAGTGCCAGCATTAAAGGGAATCAGGCCCATTGAGGTCCCAGATGTTGAAAGATATGTATTAAGCAGAAGTGAAAGTTTACTTTTGTTTCCTTGGGGATCAATTTTGTATGTATGGTATGGCTGAAAATAGACACATTTATGGGACTGTTTAGGAATAATTGCTCTAATCAGTCCAAAGGGAAATATGCCACATGAAGCAGCATAATAAAATGTATTTTAAATGAGCACTGTTTTTTCAAGCTGTTCATATGATAGATACTTTTTGGAAGATTCAGAAAATCAGCACTAACCAGAAAGCTACATCTTGCCCTCCAGGGTGTTTCTCTTGGTAGACTGGGAGCCATTACCAGAAGTTGCCTTCAGCACAGAGCTCCAAGTAGCTCTGCTATGCAGTAGGCAGATGATACACCAATTGAAGATGTGACTTGTAAAAGCTACAGAAGATTCTCCTCCTGAGATGGAGTTACTCCTGAAATACAAATGTAATTTCTGCAGTTGAGAGTGTATGAAGTGTGTGAGATACAAGCACAAAGCTGATGCTGAATGGAAATCACTGCTGTCCACTGACAATGATTTGTGCAGATTTCTCTTGTTTCTTAGGGAAAATGTCAGCTCAGCACATGAATTGTGGTATAATGGAGCAATGTATATTCAGAACCAAGCATATAACTAAATATTATTGTGCCAAGTAATACATCTCTTAAATAGAACAGATAGCAACGGGGTAAATCACAAATAAAATGAGTGGGCTTTAATAGTGTTAAGCAGTTGCTGTGGTTCTGAGATTTGTTATCTTTTGGTTGAATTATGGGCTTTTTTCAGGAGGGTTTGGCATCGTTATGGTTCACATTTTAATTATAAAAACACTTAGCCAGAGTGTTATTTAAGAGGCTTATTTCTCCTGTGAGTAGCCTGCTGTCAGGATCAGGCCAGAGTCGTGCTACGGACTGCGAGGAATCCTGATGGCATGAGCTTATGGTCTGAAATGCTAAGCTGCATGCACGGAGGCTGCATTTTAGGCAACAATCAGTAGAGCAGAGTGGAGGTGTACGAAAATAGATGCATACATGGCCAGCCTCGCAAACCATCTGTTTTTGAAGTTCCTGGCTTTTGCTAGTGCAGTCGGTGCCTTATTTTCAAGGCCTAAAACCTGCCACTTTCTGCTGTTTCCTTAAGATGAACTGTAACTGATATTCCATATGCAGCTGTATGCAAGTGTTCTTGCATACACAGTTTCTGTTTCATACTAATGAAAAGATGGGGGGGGAAAGCACTGGTGACAGTTTTGATGATGTGGAAAATTATTATGAAATCACTGCCTTTCTACCCCAAAATGTCGAGCTACAGAGTGATGAATACTGTCATAGAATAACGTATTTCAGCTGAGATTAGAAAAACATGTCATGACTGCTATCCAATAGAAAATGCTTTCCTAAACTGAAGTTTTCTTTTTCTAAATAAATTTTTTAAAATGTGGACCTACTTGAAATTATTTGAGCTGATCTTCTTAAGTGTGTTTGCAAATTGTACACGTTAATGCTCTTTTTTAAGAGCAATAAGGGAAAAGAGTCTGGGGGCAAGGTTACATAACTTGTTCTCATCACTTGAAAGAGCTTTTTCTTGTTACTAATCAAGACTTGAACTGATGGAAATGATTCTGTACAAACCTTCATGCTCCTGGTGCCATTAAACCTACAGAACTACTGTTTTCTTGAAGTAAGTCCTGTGAAACACCATGAATGCATTTAATAAAATGTAGATTTGAGATAGGTATATTATAAACTTCAAAATGTTTATTTTGTTTTCTTAAGAAATTAACAGAGAATTCTTTTTCTGTCTATCCTCTTTACAGCTGTACCTTCTAAAGGAAAGCAAGCATGGTGTTGGGCATCCTATCTGGAGGAAGAAAAGGCTGTTGCAGTACCTACTAAGCTTTTTAAAGAGGTATGAACTTCTGAAGTTAAAATCAATCAACCACCTAAGATCAGGAAATTTGTACGGACATTGATTGAAATAATAATTTTTTAAAAAATTAAGACTTTACACTTTTCTAAAAGTAAACCTATGTGATTAATGTAGTGCATCAGCAATCATCACAATATTCAAAATATGTGTAAAAGTAGTTATTTTCCTCTGCTTTTTCAAAGAAATCTGTGGTTTTAGTTGAATGCTGTCAGCTGACACCTTAGAAAACAGATGCTTTTTCAAATCTGCCAAGTTCCAGCCTTCTAATTTCTGAGGCTAAAAATCTGATATGTATCCTTATTTTTCCATGCCATATCATTCTTTCTAAATATGTTTAGAAAGGTGGTGCAAAGATAGTCTTTCAGCTTGTTGCTCTGATTATATTACCTGTCTTTTTGCAGCTCATGCTGATGTTATATTTTTTTATTTCACCTGATACTAGTTTGCCTGGTTCCTGTTTTGCCTGCCGTCTGGTTGGCTGTCACATCATACCTCTTGCTTGACCTTTGCCCGCTATGGTAGTTTCTGTCATTTGTCATTTCAGTGGTTTCACTCGTGTTGTCTCTTGCTTGGATGAGAGCTCTGTGTGCAAATCAACAAAGCTTCCATGCTGTTCTCCTCTTTTTGTAAAAGCTGGCAAAACACATTAACATGTCTTAGCTGCTATACTTCTGCAGTGTAGCAGTAATGATACTATTTTTTGATATTCTGACCTTAACTTGGAGTCTGTTTCTTGTATCCTTTTGTTTTCATTTGCTTTATACTTCAACTATTAAATCTTTCATGCAGGTATTAGCTTTCCAGCGTACATGTGTATGTGGTGCTGACCTTTAATTGGCTTTTCTAGACATTACTGATACAAAAAATTAATTTAAAAACTAAAGAACTAAGATTGCAATGTACAGAATCCAAAAATTTGTAAGTGCAAGAACAACAGTTACCTGACCATCATTTGTTGTATCCCCCTGTGCTATACACTGGTTGAAAAATTGACAAGAAAAAAATATCCTGGTAAGTAGTGTCTCTATCTGAAATGTAGATTTAAAAAATGTTGCCCTGCCTGTCTGAGGTTCCATGAAATGCTGCTGTTGCAGCACACAGGCATGTACCAGCCTTTCTGGGCACTGGGCATAGTGGTAAAGTCATGAGTGACATGGTGATGCACTGTTTCTTTTCTTTTTCCTCACAGAGTGCCTTCCTCATTTGGTGCGTCTTATTTAATATTTTCTTTTAAGGTCTTTATCCCCTGTGTAACTCTAGGTTTTTATTTAGTGTACAGTATTTCTAAAGCCTGTGATAGAGAGGTGATCCTTAATGCTGATCAGAAGTGGCCAGGTAGTATTGCTCCATTTTACAGATAGACAAGCAAATCACAAGAACAATAATGCTGAAACAAAAACAAATAAACAAAAACACACCCTTGATTCCTTGTTTTCTGTTTGGATTTTGAGAATTACTGTGTTGTTTGTTTTTTTTTCCAGTTCAGAAGCAGGTTATCAGCAGGTTTTTTTGTACGCTGTTAGGATCATAGAATCACAGAATGGACTGGATTGAAAAAGACCTTAAAGATCATCTAGTTTCAGCCTCCCTGGTGTGGACAGGGTTGCCAGCCTCTAAACTGGGCTGCCCAGGGCCCCATCCAAACCTGGCCTTGAATGCCTCCAGGGATGGGGCATCCACAGCTGCTCTGGGCAGCCTGTGCCAGACTGAGCCCTAACAGTGAGAAATTTCCTCCTAACATTTAACCTAAATCTCCCCTCTCTTAGTTTAAAACCATTCCCTCTTGTCCTATCACTGTCAGACCATGTAAAAATTCGCTCTCCCTCCTGTTCATAAGCCCCCTTCAGGTACTGGAAGGCCGCAATGTGGTCTCCCTGGAGCCTTCTCCAGGAGCCCAGCTCCTTCAGCCTTTCTTCACAGGAGAGGTGCTCCCACCCTCTGGTCATCTTCTTGGCCTCCTTTGGACCTGCTCCAAGAGCTCCATGTCTTTCTTGTGTGCTGGGGGCCCCAGGCATGGGCACAGCACTGCAGGTGAGGCCTCACAAGGGCAGAGCAGAGGGGGACGATCACCTCCCTCTCCCTGCTGAACCATTCCTGTTAGGAGTGGTTGGGATAATGGAGAGACCTTGCCACTCCCTGTTACTTAAATCTTAGGCTCATTTCTAGGCTGTGACTGACAAGATGTTGTTGTTCTGGGAAAGGAAAATTATTGACCCTTGAGTTTTGTTTTTCTTCAGTCTCCAACTCCCCTGACAGTCTTCTTGCTTTTGTCTATGTTCTCGCACCATACAAAAAACAAACAAACAAACAACAACAACAAAAAAAACGTTTGTAATCCTGTCTGTCATCTGCTCATTTGCTGAGTGTTTTTACCTTTACCCTTTTTTTTTTTTTTTCTTGTATCTCTCCTTAACAATGTATCTTTAAACGTTTGTTATAAAGGCAATATGTCAAGTTTGTTAGAGACTTTACCTCTGGCGATGTATGAAATGAGAATAATGCACAAAATTGAAATCTGTTGAATAGTATTAAAGTTACTAATTTTCTCAAAGTTGCTTGTTATTTTGCTGTAACAGAAAGATTGTATTGCCATAAAAGTTTCAAATTTGACAATGGAAAAAATAGCAGAAAATTAATCTCACGTATTTCAGGAAATAGCTGTGTGATATATGCATAATTTTTGTCATACTGTCTGTAGAATTTGAAGTTTACAATGTTTATTGTAACAATAAAAGAATAAACAGAGTTGTGACTTTTTAATTGTTTCTTTTCTTTATATTTACTTTTGCAAAATCTCAGTTACCTTTTTGGCCACTGTTCCTCAGTGTGTTGGTATTTCCAACATTTCATTTTTACACTAAAATATTTTGTTATTATGTAGATAGTAATAACTGCAAGACTGCACCAAGATGGGCTTGGAAAGCTTCAGTTTATTGATTTTTGAAAAATACTCTGCTTTTAGTTTCATCTTGAGGAAGCATCCAGAATTACACAGGAACAGAAGGGAGAGAGAGCACATGTAATACTTCACCTATTTTTTATCAGTAACTGTTCAGGACATAAAAACTGGCTGTGATTTTAGTAATCCCTGGAAAACTGTCTTTGATTTTATTCAGTTGTTTCTCTGATTCTCTTCTTCTCTCCTCTCCCTCCTTTTATTTAACCTTAATATCTGCTAGCTTCCTTCTTTAACAGAGAACAAGGAGCATGACACAGGGAAGCCAATGCCTTCCAGTTGCAAACATTCATGCTGCTTAGTCTTGTTTCACTTTCTTGTTTTTTTTTTTAAAAGATGTTTTTCTGGGTTTGTTGTAATGTGATGTGAGGGTAATCATGTTCCACTAATGCAAAAATATTCATGGAAAATGAGATTATTTGGATTTAACACGTGAAGGAGAAAATGGTGTTAAAGAGTTGGTGTTCCCTGTGTAGAAATGGTGCTTTGTATTTCTGCTTTACAATTCGTCTTTGATGGCCTGAGGTACAGAAAAGGCAAAATAGAGTATCACCATTGTGATTATTATAGAAATGTTGACCACCAGGAAGGTGAAAAGTAAATAAATAATTACTTTGTTAGAGTGTTTTATTGACAATTAGTGAAAAAAGTTGAGGGCAAAAAAAAGTCTTTTTTGCTTGGGAACTGTTTTGCTAATTCCTTATAATTTTCCTAAGTACTCTAATGCTTTAAGTCATTCTAATATCAATGCATTTTTCAAATAATCATCAGTTTCTCGTTTATGTTTTTAAAAATGCAAAACTTACTTTAAAATGCTGTATTAGTTCCTTCAGAAGTATGAGTAATAGACAATCACTTTTCTTTTCCTGATAAAGATACTCTGTCGTTCTCAGGTGTACTTTCAAAAGTATTGAAACTGTTCTTTTCCATTCCAGTATCAGTCTTTTCCGTACAACAAAAATGGATTCAAAGTGGGAATGAAATTGGAGGGGGTGGATCCCGAGCACCAGTCGATCTACTGTGTTCTCACGGTGGCTGAGGTAAGCTCCTGGCGAGTGTTAAGTTTGCTTAGGGCAGCTTAAGTTTGCTGAGGGCAGCCTTGGTGCAAGATCACAGAAGAACCTCAAGAGCAGCAGTTGGATGTGCTCTGTCTTCTGCAACAGGCAGGCAGAAACTGGATGTAGGAAGACAGCTTTTACACTAATAAAGCTGTCTTACATCTGCTTGACAAGTACTCAAAGACTACAGCCTGGACGGTGCTGCAGTGGCTATTTAACGTAGTTTTAACTTATGCAGCTAGAGAAAACAATATTACACTAGTTGGATAATATGTGTTTTTTCCTGTAATACTGTAGTTTGGGTTAAATTTATATTTAAAAGGAGTAATAAGTAGAAGTTTGACAACTGTTTTTATAGAGATTTTATAGAGGTTTGATAGCATTTCAGTTGGTGCATTCACTGATATAAATACGTAACACTTTTTTTTTTTTTTTTTTTTGCATTGCAATTGGGCTACATTTTTTTCAGGTGTATTGACTCAAAACTTGGTAACCTCTGAAAGTTAGCATGAAATATAAACTCACTTTGTCATTTTGCTGGCTTATGAAGTAATTTTTTTCATGAAAAGTTTATTTGCTTTTAATAATGTAGATGGAAACCTCTTACTCAATTACAATTTGTATGTCTGTTAAACATACCTTAAATTAGTTTTTGCACAGTCTTGCTAAGGTTCGTTTTCTGGGGGGGAGTTGTTCTATATATTAAAATGAGGAAACAGAAACAGGTAGGTACTCTGCTCTATATCACTGGTATTCTAGACAGCTGTAATTTCATAGTTTAGATTTTAATAACCTAGTGTTTTTCCGTCCCATTTCTGAATGACCTATGGTCATATCCCATTTCTGTGGGTCTCTTCGACTTTCTTGTGGATGGTGTATGTCAGTAGATGAGTATTTCCTGTGCACCTGGTGCTTAGCAGTAAGTGACTGGTCATGTTTTATGGCAGGATGACCCGACATAAATTCTGAGGTGACATAAATTCTGCATAATTCTGAAGTGACAAACTGAAAGTGTAAATTAAATATGTAATAGAGTGACTGTGATGTTAAGAGAATTTCACTGATGACTGCAGAAAAGTTATGGCATTAGGCTTTCAGGAAGATGTGGATAACGTAATGCAAAAAAGAGGCATTGTATTTCCTGTTTTTCCTTTCTTCTCAGTGATTAACTTATTTCTTTATGGAATAATGAAGTTCTGGGGC
>VXAV01008942.1:149629-167514 GCA_013399715.1 Alectura lathami | reverse complement strand
TTTTTTTTTTTTTTTTTTTTTTGAGAGAAGAAAGGCAGAATTTCATGCTTAACTTAAGCATCAATATGAGAACTAAACTTGTCCTGCCCTACTCCAGGGTTTTTGGCCTGATGATGTAAGACACAGTAAACAACCAAATGACACCTTTCTCTTTTCTTCAGTCAAAGTATATCTGGGTCCAGAGTCTACTATGTGTGTATCTTCTGCATAACATCCATAGTTTTCTTAAAGTGACTTCTCTAATGGAGATGACATTTCTAGAGATTACTCAGGGAAATTGATTTTATGGAGAATCTTTTTCATCTAAAATGTATTGTCCTCTTTTTTAATTTTAGGTCCATTTTGATGGCTGGGATAGTATTTATGACTATTGGACTGATGTAGATAGCCCTGATATCCATCCTGCAGGCTGGTGTACAAAAACTGGACACCCTCTTCAGCCCCCACTTAGTAAGTGAAATTGTATTATAACGTGGAGATGTTAAAAGGCCTGTGTACTGTGCTAATGTTTTCTCTGCCAGTGTTGTCCGAGGAAAAGTAGCAACTAGGATATGCAAAATAATGTAGATGTGACATTTAGTGCAAAATCAATGTAATTTGAAATGTCATTAATTAATCACTTTTTCATAGGTAGCTTTACTGACCCTTACTGTAACTGAAATACAATGTTTTTCTGTATGTATAAGAATTAGAGTCAAAACCTGAAGCATTAATAAAAATTTGTTGTGTGAAATCCAGGCCCTGTTGAAGCCAGTGATGAAGCTGCTGTGGCACTTCAGTAGGGCCGGGGTGCTACTTTTAAAATCTTCTGTCCATATCTTCTTGAAAGTTAGTGTGTTTTTCAGCACTGGGAATGTGCTCCTTTCAAATGCCATGTCAGATCCTTGGAACCAGCTAACTCTTTCGTCTTCAGATGCACAAAGAGGACTTAATGCTGCCCATGTTGAAGATAAATCAAACAGAAGCATAGTACCAGTAATAAAACTGTATTTATTAGCTTGCCTCTCTGGGGATTTTGTTTTCCTTAAAGAAGTGGGAGGTCTGTCATAAATGAGACTGGAGGTTACAGGGAGAAGAGGCTTTGATGGTAAAGGTCCTCCTGCCCATGCTGCTGTGTTAAAGTACGATCACTTTAGCCAGACTTTGAACAGATGATTTTTAATTGAGTACTTTTTTCTGGGCTTACATGATAGGTACTTGACTTGTGACACTGAGGTATGGTTTGCACAAGTGCTGAGTGTTCCACAGCTGTTACTGAGATCAGAAAGAGCTGTGCTTGAGAAATAAGAAATGCTGAACAATATCAAGTACTCTGAAAAGTTAAATGCAAAATAACTGGGATCCGGCACACTCAGAAAGTGTGAATGTGTTACCTGAAAATCTCTGTACTTCAGTTCAGCATTTGTAAAATGTCAACAAGAAATGTTTCCTATCAAGATTGTATTCAGAGTATATTCATTAGTTTTCTGAGCACTCCAGTGGTGCAATGAAAACTGTTAGGAAGTTAATCATTCTGCCTTCAAAGCAGAGTCTGAATAGAGTGCTGTAAGTACCAAAGCACAAAGTGAATAATGAGGGGAAAATAGAACACTGCATATCTGCTTCTTAAATTGAGATGTGCATCCTGTGTTCTCAATGAAGGAAGAGTCCAGTGGGAAAAAGTAGTATGTGGCCACATAAATAAAAGTTGTATCATACAGCAAAATAAAAGAACAAGGTTGTGACATTTCTATTACCAATGATTGAAAAAAGTATGTTTTAGCCTAGTTAGGAGTGTAAAATACATAATTTCATTTTATCAGAGTCATTAAAAGAAACAAATCTGCGGATGCCCTTCACATACAATACATCATCTCCTCTAGGTGTGGGCGTAGGAGCCGCTGTTCATCTTTTCTAGTGTGTGATGGGAGGAAGTGATATTTTGATATTAGTTTAGCTAGAAAAAAGAAGATGGACAATATGACAGAAGGGAAAGTAACCATTCTTTAAATAGAAAAATAATAGTTCACTGCAGGAATACTATTAAAATAGTGCAGTTACTGAATAATACATTCTTGCAAATTAAACTTGGATGGCTACTGAACAGTGTATTCTTTCAACAGTAAGGTTTTGTGTTATTACTGTAGAATATAGTATAGAATATAGACTGGTATAAAAATGTTAATATTGTTTCCAAGGAAGTTGAAGTGTATTTCAAGTTTTCTGAAGGTGTATCAGAGACAGACAATACAATGTTTTACAATTTGTTTCCTCAGTAAGACAGTACTTGTGATGGTGTGGTCCACATCCCTACCTTTAACAGCAGGATCTTTGTGTGAATGCTGCATGATGTTGCCAATATTAGCCTACAGCAGTCGTCATAATGGCTTTACGCTTCAAGTGTTTGTGTTCATTGTATTTTCTCTTAATGTATCGTGAAGTCATCATGATGGATTATGATCTCTTTGGTAGTAGTTAGAGGAATTATGATCCATGTGTTAGTGTTGATTTTAATACGGTATCACGGTGACACAAGCAGCAGCTTTCTTACATAGATATAGACAACGAGTTGCAGCTCTTTAAAATGACATTTTTAGAGTTTCCGTTTATTAAGTGAAGGGAAAGCATTTTTTTAGGGAGCTAGTTTTTGCAAAACCAGAGCATCGGTGTACTGGTTTGCTTTGCTTCTAGCACATACCTTCCAATTACGTTTTATTTTATTTTTAAGCTTAAATGACTCTCTACCAGAAAATTGAGCTTTTTTTTTTTTTTTTTTTTAACATAATTGAAGAGAAGCTGAGCTGCTTGTTAAAGAGTTCACACAAGTGTAGATATTCTTCAGAAAAGAGAGGAAAGTGTTTTATATTCAGATATTTTGTTTTGTTCCAGTAAGTTTTTCTGTATTATTGGAACTGTTTTTTTTTTCCTAGGTTGTGCATAGTGTTATCAGGGGATAGAGGCAGATGAGGAAATTTTCTTATAATCCCTTTGTAAAAAATAACAAAACCAAAGCCTTTTTTCTTGCTTTAACCTAGATGTTATCTTTCCTGACTTTGACTACTTCAGAATTATATGAAGAACTTTTTTCTCACCGTTAAAGTTGTATGAAGGAGTACTGAACTGTATGAGGGAATATTTTGGTGGTCGTTACTGGATCAGTTTTCTTGAATATCTGAAGGCAGTTTGGCTTGATAGGCCTAGTTCTAAAGAAGATTTAGCTGTTACTAGTCACTGAGTAGATGTTTTCATGGAACTGTATATTACAACCTGAGAATCTTGAATTACCACATACTTGAGTCCTTTAGAGTAATGTAATGAGATGGTGAGACAGGACTTAACTTCCCAACAGCCATCATTTTAGGTTAACTCCTCTTCCTAGTCCACTGACTTGGTATGTTATAAGCATCAGTTTTGCATAAAGGTGTAAAAAAAATAACATTCTCAGTTCTCTAGTCTATTACACCATTCTACAGCATATGGAATTCTTGGATCTTGAGTGTAGTCACAGTGCTGTAACGTCAGCGTAAGGAGAGCATTTGTTAAAATACTTTTGGACATGTTTAGAATGTGAGTCGGTAGGGCCAGACAGGTTCCTCCAATGGTACTGAAGGTACTGAAGGAGCTGGCAAAGTGTTTGCCAAGCCACTCTCAATAGTTTACAAGCATTCCTTGCTAACTGTGGAGGTTGCAGTGTACTGGAGGTTAGCGAATGTGACTCCAGCCTACAAGAAAGGCAGGAGGGGAAATTTCAGGCCTGTCAGTCTGACCTTGATCCCAAGGAAGGTTATGAAGCATGTCATCCCGAGTGGCATCACACATGGGACAGTCAAGTGATCAGAAACAGCGAGCATGGGTTCAGGCAGGTCCTGCCTGACTAACCTGATCTCCTTCTATGACAAGATAAGGAAAAGGTTGTGGATGTTGTTTACCTGCATTTTAATAAAACTTTTGACACCATCTCCCACAGAATTTTCTGGGAGCAACTGGCAGGATTGGTATACAGTTTGCAAGGTGAAGAACTGGCTGGATGGTCAGGCCTAGGGTGCTAGTGAATGTAGTTCAATCTGATTGGCAGCTTGTCACCCGTGGTGTTCCCCAAGGCTCAGTACTGGGGCCAGTCTTGTTTAACATTTTTCATCAGTGTGAATGAGGAGTACATCCTCAGTAAGTTTGTAAACAATACTAAGTTAGGCAGGACTGTCAATCTGGAAGACTGTGCAGGGGCATCTGGATAGGCTAGATCAATGGGCCAAGTCCAGTCACATGCCAGGTCCTGACCTTGAGTCATAACAACCCCATGCAGTGATACAGGCTTGGGGAAGAGTGCCTGGAAAGTTTCCAGGCAGAAAAAGACATGGTGGTGCTGGTTGACAGACAGCTGACCACGAGCCAGCAGTGTGTCCAGGTGGCCAAGAAGGCCAATGGCATTCTGGCCTGCATCGGAAACAGTGTCGCCAGCAGGACTCGGTAAGCACTTGTCCACTTGCACTCTCGCTGGTGAGACTGCACCTCAAACATTGTGTTCTGGTTTGAGCCCCTCTCTATAAGAAGGATGTTGAGCTGCTTGAGTGTGTGCAAAGAACAACGAAGCTGATGAAGGGACTAGAAAAGAAGACTTATGAGGAATGACTGAGGGAACTGGGGTGGCTGAGTCTGGAGCGGAGGAGGCTGAGAGGAGACCTCATTGCCCTCTACAAATACCTGAAAGGAGGTAATGGTGAGGAGAGTGTTGGTCTCTTTTCTCAGATGACAAGTGATAATACTTTTAGTATTATTTTCAGCCTTTGTTTTCACCTCGTGTTTACTGGAAAATTTAAGCTAAAACTGGAGAAGGTCAGTACTCATTGTGAACAGACTTCTGCCTTCAGGAGCAACAGGGTAGCTTACTTTGTCCTTGCTCTTGCAAAACTACCTGGTTCTAGCTACAGGTAGTTAACAGGAGAGAAATTTGAAGTCTTACAGTTCCTCTAAGATTTGCATTTGTTATATAGCTGTAGCTTTCCTGTAGAGATTTACTCAGAATAATTTTATTTCTCCCATGGAATAGGTTGCTTGAATCTCTATCATGCTTTTAAAAATGCATTTTTAAGTACTTTAAAATTAGGTTTTGTTTACTTATTTCTTCTTTGTTTAATATGATACTTCGGTATTCCTGCATTTTTATGTAACTTCTAAAATCAGATAACTTTTTTTAAAATTTCATATGTAATTTCCCCTGACATACAGGTCCCTTGGAGCTAGTGGAAGCTTTAGAGCATGGCGGGTGTCCTACAGCAGGATGTAAAGGAGTTGGGCACATTAAAAGAGCAAGACATATTGGCCATCATAGGTACGTGCTGTGAAACAGATTTTTGTTCAATTTAGTAATGAGTGTGCACATTTTTTAAAATTGCTGTTCGCAAGAAAACAGATCCAAGCTGGAATAAAATACTAAATTTTTTAAACCTAAATGTACAATGATTTCAGTTGCCATAGTGAGAGTGCTGAAATAAACATTAGCAGTCTGTAGCTTCGTTTCACCAGGGTGTGCCAAGATAAGATTTTTCAAACATCATTTTTGTCACAACTGATAGATTCAGCTAATCTGTATTTTGTTCCTGTGAGGATTCCTTGGCTTGCTGTTTGGTTTGCAAAAAGGTATACATAGATGTGTATAAAGCAATAACTTCTGAACCTTTTGAAATACGAGGACACCGTTTTTTTGTTGTGGCTTGGATGTTTTTGTTCTGCTCAGTTGGTAGGGGTAAGGATTTGCTTGTTGGCTTGGAAAAATGCTAAAAAGAAAATTCCAATTCACACGTTCCCAAATTACAGTCAGAACAACTTGCTGCTTATACTGAGTGTTCCTAAAAATCCTTTTGTTGAACACTTGAAGTGTAATACAGAAGTGTGAACATCCCAGGTTCTCCTGGAAGAGAGTTGACATAGAGAGCAGTTGTGTGGGAGAACGGAACGATGCGTGAACAGACAGGGACGTGAGAATATTTACGAAGTCAAAATTTTAGGTTTTTTTTTGAAGTTTACAGTATGAGATGAATCCTGAATATTTCAGTAATTAAAATGCAGTTAACGCAACACGTTGAGAATTGAATATCATAAATAGCATCCTATAACCTTTTTGCAAGTTAGTTTGCAAAAGTTTTCTTAGAATTTTTTCCATTAAACAATCATAGGATCCTCTAATGTCATGTCACTTTGTGCTTTCTGATCTTCCATGGCTGGAGGATTGTTCTTTGGTAATTTGTCTGTTCATGTGTTTCAATAATATTGCCAAACTACCATGATCCAAGAGATACTGCTGCAATCTTTTAAGATTTTTGGTGGCAAAATTATATCCTATTGGTCAGAATTAGCCTACAAGCTTTTGATGTCATATGAGCACTGGTTCAAGTCTTTACTCATCCTTAATAAAGATTGCTACCAACAAAACTCACTGCATATATGCATGCTTAATTTGCATAAGGCTTATTTTGTTGTACGATGTTCTTTCCTGTATACAGCAGAGGCATTGTGCTTGGGTTGATAGGAGGCAGAAGAACTCCTGGTGCTTGCATAACATTTATCTACAGAAAGGGATATGGCTAGAATAGCTCCAGTGACAAAACCTGTTGAACTGTGTTCTTGTTCTTTCTATCTTAACACATTGCATTACAGACTATTCTTTTTTCCCGTTTTTCTGTTCATGTTCTTTTTCTTTTTTCTCTTTTTGTTTTCTGCCTTTCCTTCTGAAAGGCTTTGTCACTGTTAATCAGTAGGGTATCTGCTTAAATAATCAGCACTTAGTCAGCACTTAAGAGGTACTTGCTCTTTTTTTTTTAACTTGTAAAATCTTCATGGTTGCTTAACTGAGGCTCATTTCGTATTTTGATTGACTGAATCCTGTATGATTTATTAATGTGTCTGATCTCTAAGGCAATAACTTACAATTCAGGGTATTATCTTCCTTAACATGTGCTATCTCAATTACTTATAATCATGTGAACATAACGACCATTTTTAGCTCAAGGCTGAAACTTAAAAGGAAAAAAAAAAAGAAGAAATTGTGTATGAATGCATTAGAAAAGTTTTTCATTTGTGATCTCTCACTTTGGCATTAAAACTTACAATATTTCACAGGGAAAAGATGAGTCAGTGTGGTATGTCTAGTTAGTTCATAGGATCACAGAATGGTTTGGGTTGGAAGGGATCATCTAGTTCCAACACCCCTGCCATGGGCAGGGACACCTCCCTCTAGACCAGGCTGCTCAGAGCCCCATCCAGCCTGGCCTTTAACACTGCCAGGGAGGGGGCATCCACAGCCTCTCTGGGCAACCTGTACCAGGGTCTCACCACCCTCACAGGAAAGAATTTCTTCCTAATATCTAGCCTAAATCTCCCCTCTTCCAGTCTATGGCCATTACCCCTTGTCCTATCACTACACGCCCTTCTGAAGAGTCCCTCCCCAGCTCTCCTGTAGGCCCCCTTCAGGTACTGGAAGGCCGCTATCAGGTCCCCCCAGAGCCTTCTCTTCTCCAGGCTGAACATGTATTCTTTGTTTTTATAACTGTATTTTCCATGCTATTTGAAGTTATTATACTTATTCATCCTGAATAATGAGAAAATAAATAAACTCATGGCAATCTATTGTGTTTTATTTTAGCTACAGTCTTAGCAATCTTGTTAGTTACATGTTAACTGATAGTTCTAAGGGATAAAAATATAACCAAAGAGATTTTGTTATCATAAGAGAAATTTACTGTTTCATAGCAAATCAATTAGCATCATAAATATTTTATACTGCAACTACATTGGTTTGTTCTCTGTGTGGATATTATTTTGTCGTTGGTGGTTTTTTTTTGTTTGTTTGTTTGTTTTTTCCTTGATAATTTCTGAGGAAAATAATGTATTTATTATTTGTCTAGAGTTTACATATTTGAGAGTCCAGGTCACCCCCAAAATTCTGCAGTTGTATCATCACTGTTCTCCTGAATTAACAAAGACATTTTGAAATTAGTGTAATTATCCACATCAGGTTCCAATGCCTTGGCTTGGTTTATCTTGGCAACCTTGAAATGTATTTAACCATGCTTAACTCTTTTTTCTTTCATGGTGAGGTGCATCTATCTACAGCATAAATGCTTGTGTGCGGAAGAGAAGATAACTTAAAATGCTAAATAGTTCTGAAATAATTATGAGAGCGTGTTCCTTAGGAACCAGATGAAAGCCTTGGTGATTAATTATGTAGTGGGGCTAAAGCATTTATTTTTTTGGAAAAGTTGATGTTAATGAGGACTTGCTATCTATCACCAGTTGATTGACGCCTTTTTACTGGACACTTGAAACAGACTAGTGTGCAAATTAATAGCGTCATACAGATTATGTGCATATTTATGATAGGTTGTTTAGTGTATGCTTTCTGATGTTTAATACGTGTGGTAATTTTCAAGTCTGAGTTGTAATGCAAAACAGTCAGTTGTAAGCAGGTCAGTAGTGTTTTGGGTCAACTCTCCATGACTAAAGATCAAATCTGCTTTAGCCAGCCATTCTCCATTGCATGGTTTTCAGGCAGTTAGAATGGGAAAAAATAATAAATTGTAGTTCATGGTTAACAGCATGTGCACTGCTAAAGAACGCAAGCTAAAATTTGTGTGGTGCCTCTTTCATACTAGTGACTCTGTACTTCCTGTGTTAACTAGAAGCTTGCTCCTACCACCAAATAAGCATGGCAAGAAGTAAACAATATGCTGAAATGTTTAAGGAGCCCAGTGTAAGCTTGGAGAGTATTTTATTAGAAAAGTCATCTGTTAATTGGAAGTTGAAGTGAACTAAATGTGCTGTGGTGGAGGCTGTGTTCCTAGAGAACCGCGGTGCAAAGCACTGGAAGCCTCAGCTCAGTTTGTTCAGCATCGGCTGAAATAAATTGCATCTGATACTGATGCCAGTCTCCAGTTTAGTTTTCTTTTATGTTAAGAGCATTATCCCCAGCCAAATAGATTATAGGCTGCTGCTGACTCGGGTTTATACTGTTGAAGCACCCAAAAAAAAATCTGGAATAATCTTTCAGCTATTTCATAAAAATGCTGGTGACATTTAACTTGGATAGTGGTTCTACAGATGGGAAGTAAGAACAGTTTCCTCTGCTTTCAGTGCTTCTTGGGCAGTCAGGAGGTTGCACAGTACATACTACTTCTCAAGGTTGTTCTGCTTTGCAAGGCATCTATTGTGCAGATCTGTCCTGTCCTGTAGCACTGAATTTATGTTGAGGCTATAGAATACATCCCCTAGATGTATTGGATGTCATCCCATTCTCTCTGACTGCACATTGCTAACAGCAGATACAGTCATCTGAACATAGCCTGATCTGCTCCAGGTAAAGTCCAGCCCATCGGTTAGTCTAATCTGTTTGACTCATCAGGGAAGATAATGGATGTTTTCTGGAGCTGCCATACAACCTGCACCTGGAAAGCAACGATGGGCTGGAATTGGTGAAATGTTCAACCAGTACAGATACACCAGGAGAGCAGCCTCTGGCTTCAACCAGATTTGCCAAATTTTCCAAACAGTCTATCAAGACTAGCAATCTATTATAAAAAATGCTTCAGTGTTAATTTTCCTTTGCCAAACACACCTTAACACACCTTGCTGTTCTTCTTTAGGATAAGAGTTAATGCTGGCTTAAGTTCCCTTGTGATGTTATATGTAGCTGAGACTGAGTAATCTGGCTGGACTCTGTTTCAAAAACTTTGTATACTACTGTCTTGAGGATAGGAGCATCTCCAGATATCTGGAGGAAATTGTTTCAAGCACTTGTATCAGTAGCCCAGTTTGATCTTACTACCCTTGAACTTTCGAGAAGCAAAATATGTGTGTAGTTATATCAGAGATAGGTCCTGAGAGGTATTTTGCAACATTAGTGCAGAATAACCACAAATGGAATATGCTACCTCTGTTCCATCAGACGGGTCTGGACAAGGCTGAGTATGTAAAACCTCTTGTAAAACCTTGACTTGAAAATCCTAGGCATAAGATCTCAGGAACTTTCAGAGTGTTACAGGAGTGCATTGATTGTCTGGGGGTTTTTTTTGTTGCTTTTTTTTTTTTTTTCCTCTATTGATCATTCCTGATTCCACAAGAGGGGAGGCTTTTTTTTAACGTCAAGTTTTTAACTCAGCTTATGCAGGACTCAGGAAACAGTAGCTGCATTGTTATTTTTATTTTTATTTATTTTTTTGTTTCCCTCAGAAAACTGTGTTACGGACATATATTACCAGCCAATCTATTGCCATCGCAGTAGGATGCAGAGTGTAGAGCAGGCAGTTTAATTGCTGTGGTCATCCTTCAGTGCTGAGAGGTAGCTGATCACTGTCCTGTGGGGAAGCGGGGAGGGTATTAATTTGGGTATTTATTTGCCGAACGTGGGTTGAGCCTTCTGAAGCAGCTCAGATGATAACAGAGTATCTTCATGGTGGACTGGTTTCAAAGCTGTGAATCAGTGCTGGAAGACGTATAGCCCCACCAGACATACTGTAGGGGTTTCAAATGGGGCTGACACTGCTTGCCATGCTTACTGTTCTCCTGGAAGACATTGGTACCCATAAGTCAAGGACATCTGATCACCTTGTAAGCTGGCTTCTGAACTGCTGTTTTCACAAGAGTGTGTTAAGGTGCAAAGTGAAAGCTGGAGCAGAAATCCATGTTCAAGTTGAGAGAAGAGTCACAAATCCTAATTTAATTCCTAAATAGCCTAATGATCAAGACTTTTGAGCCCTTGAGATGTCTTGTTTCTAAAACTTAGTTGTGTATATATCAAATACTTCTATTATGCATGAATAACAAGATTAATTTTTAAGTCTTTGTAGTATACCAGCTAAACTGAACTGAAGGCTGGAGGCGCTGAGGGTGAGGAGGATGCACTGATTGATCTAAAGCTGCCTAGCTCATACACAGGTTCATTCATGCTGTGTTTTGTTGAAACAGAACTGACAGTGGAAATCATGAGCATTCTTTTTGTTGCTCCAAGTAATGGAAACATCAAAGAATTGCTGTGGAGTTTTTTTTAACATGATACAGCAACTCAAATGCTTAATTACAAAGAAAAACTCATCTGAATTTAATGCTCTAAAACTTCATNATTTAATGCTCTAAAACTTCATTAATAGTATAACTGTTGTTGACTGAAATTGTCATTCAGCATATTTTTTCTCTAGAAAATACTAAAGGAAAAGTAAGCAAAACAAGCAAGTTCCAAAGAAGGACTGAATTTTGCGGCTTCTGCTTACTTCTTATTTTAAAACATATTAACGACGATGTTAAACAGAAGATCTGCTAGAGATGAAATTGTATTGTGAGATTTCACTGTTTAATAATACATAACTGAAGTTAAATAGCAATTTGTTTGTGTTTAGTGTTTCCTTGAGATACCCTCCAACTCCTTGAAAATGCTAGGCCTCAAAACATCCCTGTGGGCATAGGAAGTCAAAAGCAGATTATATGCTTTGCTTTACTGCAGTGGCAGAACTGAGACTGACCAGTATATTCCTGAGTTTCTGATAACTGTATTTTATCACACTGCGTTTGTCACAGACAATACTTAAATTCCATTGGCATTGGCTCCTTAAAACTGTTTTCCCAATATGAGCCTGTTTTGTTCAGCTTGTACTTCATTTGAAAGGGAGAAAAGATGTCATTATGATAGATGCAGCAATATAAAGGATGAAGAATATAAACCAACTTCCCCTCTTCTCTAGTCTTCCTTTTTTGTTTTCCAATCCTTCAGTTCATGTTTTTTCATTCTTTCAAGATGATATCTGGCAGACACTATTCTTCAGATACATAAAACCAGTAGGTAGCAAAATAAATATAAGTAGAAGTATATAAACAATTCTAAAGTAATTGCAAAATTCTGCTTAAGGAATTAGAAATAGAGGTCAAATGCTCTAAGTTAATTTTTCTTTGTATACGCTGTTCATTGTTTCTAAAACTGTTTCATTAACAAATAGCCTATTTCAAAGCTTCATGGATAAAGGATAAGGAGGATGTACCGAATATTTTGAATAAATGGTCTTTTTTTATGCTGTGCTTTGTACAATACACGTGATAATTAAAGCTGTTGTTGTTCTGTTTTTTTTGTTTGTTTTGGTTTTCGTTGTGTTTTTTTTTTTTTTTGTAATTCAGAGGTGGCAGGCATGTTGCTGGCAAGGTAAACTGTTGTTTGTATTAGGCAGTTCTGTTTGGAAATTGTGTACGTAATCAGTGAAACAAAACATTGGGGTGGTTTATGGAAATGTAAATAGTTGTATGCTTGAAAGAAAATAAGCAAAATCCTAGGACACAGGTTTTGGATTTTTTACATTTTTAGCATTATAGGGGTCGTTGTAATAATACAGATGAGTAAAGCATAATTTTATTTATGCATATATTGCATATGCAATATAGTTATGCATACTATGCATATACAGTATTTAGCATAGTGGCTCATTAACCACAAATAAAGCATGTTTATCTTAAAAAGAGATTTGAAAACTGACTTTGTGCTTGTTCGTTGTCACCAAAGTCAAAATCCTAGTTCAGTCCATTGTGTCGTGTTGCTGCTTTTCCCTTTCCTACCTCTTGTGCAAGCACAGGTTTTCTAACACTGGGAGGGATGACCTTCGCATTCATTCAAGTAATATTTACAAGTCATTATCAAAAGCACAATGTCAAATTATTTCATGAACAGGAGTGCAGTGAAATAGGGGGTGCTGAGTGATAGGACAGTGTGTGAAAAGCTCACTTAATGGAGTGAAAGTCTCATTTGCAAAGATGAGGGCATTCTCTGCAGTGAGAGGAAGAGGGCCGTGCCTCATACTATGCACTTGCAATGCAGTCTCTTTGTGGACGTTACACAGTAGAAATACCCTCCTTTGCAGGAAAAGTAACCGTAGGAATATGATTGTGTTATTTGGAGTGAGGTGGGTATAGTCAGAGGCATCCTGTACATTGTGTATAAAATGCCATGAAAGCTGAGAGAGCTGACAAACCATTCATCAAGCAATTTTCCAGAATGCATGCTGTAATATAAATTAATATGACTAGTGTTACATAAGTTGCTGCGGAAATGAAATATGAAAAGCGTTCGGGTCGCAGTTTTTAATCGGTATATTTATGAACACTTTAAAGCCTGACTACTTGCATTTTTCTAATCTTTTTTATGTGAATTGATTCTAGAAAGTTGGTTTCAGATGTCATCTCATTTGAACTGAGTGAAGTCTGTAAAGTGTCTGAAAATGAGGGGGTATTTCTCTTCTTCACATTCTAGTGCAGTCAGCTGCCCGTACTCTGAGATGAACTTGAACAAAGAAAGCCTCTTACCCGATCGGCTAAGTGGGGAGATGCCTGCAGCCAACCCTGTCCCCAGAAACAGAAGAGTGGAAGCAAGGGAAAGATCCCCCTCTCCTGTAATCAAGTAATTATGATCAGAGCCATGCTTGTGCCTAACAGCAGAGCTTTATTTCAGTGTTAAGTAGCACTTGCAGTTATATAATGTCTGGATAGTGTCATGAAGACTGTTTACCTGCATTTTCATTTACAGGACAGGAATGGTTTCATCAGTGCTTATGAAAAAAGTCACAAAACTGTCGAAGACTGATACTGATTTTACTATGTGTGGTTTAACAGGAGTCCGGTTTCACATTCAGTCTAACTATGTGGCCTGCTAGGTGGTTAGCTGGAATTTAAAATGAGTTGTTTGCCCATTGGTTTCACTTAAGAAAATTATTTGTTTCTTTTATTTTCTGTTGTGGCCTTATTGACATGACTTTAAATCAGTGTTGCTCTTTGAATAGCCTCTATAAATTCTGTGGGAGTGGGGAATCAAGTTACTGGGAGTGAGTTTTGCAGAAATGTTGCATAATTGTAGCTGAAGCTTCTTGCAGGAGTACTGTGAAAACACAAATGGATGTGATACCAAGAGACTTTTCAGACGATGATTTTCAATCAGAAATTGTAAACATAGACTCTTGTGCTTGTTTTGTGTTAGGGATATGCACAGAGAGTTTAAGAAGAAATGAAAAGAGGCTTTCCATTCTTTTCAAGGGCTGCATTGATGTAAATGTGAAAATATGAATGTTTATAGTGAAGATTCCTTCCAGTTTCCTCTGTAATGACCAAGTATTTTCAGTAGATTGTATTTCAAATAAGATTCTCAGAGATGGTTTTGGCTACATGCTTTAAAATCAAAATATGCAGCTGTCACAGATAACTCTTTGGTTCATTTGTTCTTGAAAGAGTAGGATTGTAGAAACCTGAAGTGACCTAATTACCCTCTGGCAGCTGGCCTTAATATGGTCCCCCTGAAGCCAGTAACAGTTTCACCAGCATTCTCTGTGACAGGGATAGTGTCAAGTGCTACTTTTTTTAACTGTCCCAGTTGACAGATTGCATAACATTTTGTAATGTCCTAATTGCATAGCCACATATTGTGAGAGATGGCTTAGGAGGAAAATATGAGAGTTTATTTTCAAAAATAACATTAGGCAAGTTCTGGTGCTGTTGAATTGTCTGAAAGTTTTACCTTTGCTTTCATGAGAAAGAGTACTGTTTTGTGATTTTTGAAAGTCACAGGTGTACAATTTTGTTGGTGCCAAGTCAGAAACTTCTGTGTATTTCTTCTTTAAAAAAAAATAATAATAATAATAAACAACCTTATTTCTTCAGCTACGCTAATGATTCTTTATCCATGAAGAAAATAATGTGAACAAAACTCAACTGCTCACAGTTTAAAACATTTTGTTAATTTATTTTAAGCAGTGACAGAAAATGCCCCAGCCCGGGTCACACAGGCGCAAAATCTTCGGTTCATAATCGATCATCTGGGAAAACTGTATCAGAAACACCTAAGCAGGAAGACAATGAAAGTGCATCTCCTTGCAAGAAGCCCCTGTCATGTGATGTGAAAGAAAAGAAGCCACCTGGGTAACTATCAGTTCCTTTCAAAGTATGGCTGTTTGGAGAATGTCAAGTTAAAATACAGCTTACTATGCAATGCAGTACAGTGATTTGTCAGTGGAGCTCTTGGAAGCAGCAGGGAGGAAGAAGGAAGTTCGTCATGTTAGAAGAACGTAATAATTTTTATGTTAGAAACAGAGAGGGATGGAGTGTCACAATGTGTTTAAGAAATAAATAATGCATGTCAGAAGGGATAGGAAAAAATCTACAAGTTAGAGAAATTACTGGAAGGAATTCCTTATCTCATGTTTTGGAGTTTTTTTTGACAAAGAATGACGTGGAATAGTACATTGGAAAATAATATTTATGATATATAAAGGCTATCTTTGAAACTAAAAATCTGATACACTTCTATGGGGGCATGTGTGAGGCAATAGCATTCCCTTCATTTTTTAATTAGTTACGGTGTCAGTGCATTATTTTATTGGCTAGTTTCTTACAGAAATAGAAGAAGGATACCCTGGAACAAAAATGTCATTTGTTATATATTTACATTAACTACACTATCACGTGTTCATAATATATACGCTGTAAATGCTAGCACTAATAGTGTCTTCAGAGACTTTGGACAGTTAGTTTTATATGGAATGCCTCACAGTAAAGCCGATGATTGAAACTTATCTCTTATGTTAAGAAGCAGTTAAATGCCCTGAGACTCCTGTAAAAGAGGTCTTTTTCTTTCCTGAACTTTCACACTTCTGTTCATGACAAAAAGTCCTGTAGTAGTACAAAATTAAACTTTTTTTAAAAAATTTGTAGCATTTTACAACTTTTAAAATCTGTCAACTTCTGTTTAGAGTGTTCTTTCACATTATTTCAAACATCTTTTGATAAAGATCTATTAGGAGCCTCAAGCAGTGTTAATGTATCTATATGACAAACAAATAGCATTCATCATACTCCAGTGAGTTTAAACAGCAAAAAGAGACAGACTGACAATAGTTAAGGTCTGAAATGACCTGTGTTAAATGATGTTTGTTGTTCAGCATTTCAATCATATTTATAGCAAGTTAACCTTTTTCTGGAAATAAATATTGACTTGACAGAATATCTCTTCAAATTAATTGAAGAACAATTTATTTGGTATTTCATTTCTTAGAGAGCATTATCTTTACGAAGCCCTAAAATAGCAGATACGTGTGCTATCTGTTCACTCATTGAGTCATTTTCATTCAGAGAATAACAGCCTTGTGCCAGCTTTGAACTGCCCTGAGGCTTTTCAGGTTGTTTGAAGTGTTTGAAAGCACTGACATCTATCTGTCTTTTGTCATCTACCTTTCCACATTCTTTATGTATCCAACATAGTCAGAGAGGACTTTTAAGTTGAACAAACTTCCTTTTAAAAAGGTATGAGAAATGGTCTTCACAACATTAGGAATATTTGAACTACTAGAATTATTAAGTATTGAGCATCGGGTTATTTCAGTATCCAGTGAAACTTTTTAGATGTGTATTCAAAGTACATATGCGTAATTGAAGACAGATGTGCATACTTTTATATGCTGCTGAGCTTGTGGTATGGATTTAATTATGTCTGACTTCAGTACAGTTGAGTATGTCTTCATGTTCCAGATAACACTTTATTTCATAGAAGTACTTGGTTGAGGAACCAACCCCATACACAATCAAATATGAGATTAATTTTGTTGCAAATCTATGTGGTGTTTTCCAGTTCCTCTTTCTTTCTCACACAGCTTTTCATGGGTATAAATGTAAAAAAAAAAAAAAAAAAAACAGAATTAACCAGATCTGTTTCTTCTGTGGTTTTGCATTTTGAGATTAGCTAATCTTGATGTCTAACAGGGTGTTAGTTCTGGTTTGTTTTTTTTAACAATGGGACATTGGTAAAGGAGTTCTTGTTGATTGAATTGTTTCTCTGGTATTTACTAAAACATGAGTTCATGTAGTGGGCTTTCTTATAGTCCTGACTTTAAGGTCTTTCTGTCTAGAGGCTATTTTAACAGAATATTCATTATGTACCTAGTATCTCTGAGAGCTCTACATCTGCGATGGTTTAGTAAGAACTGGCCAGTGTTCATGTTACTAAAATGGAAGGAAACAAGTACACACATAATGTCATCAAGTTCAGGGGAGGTTCAGGTTGGATGTTAGGAAAAACTTGTTCCCTGAAAGTGGTCAGGCACCGGAACAGGCTGCCCAGGGAGGTGGTGGAGTCTCCTTCCCTTGGAGGTGTTCAAGAAACGTGTAGATGTGGCACTCAGGGGTGTGGTTTAGTGGGCGTAGTGGTGTTGGGCTGATGGTTGGACTAGATGATCTTAGAGGTCTTTTCCAACCTCAGTAATTCTGTGATTCATATAAACTTTATTTATGTAAGAAACAAGACTTAATCCCATGAAGGGAGTGTTTGAAAAGGAGCTTCTCCAGGGCTGGGTTTAAAATAAAAATCCCTCCCCACCTTTAAACAATCTCTTATTTCCACTTCTCTTGCCCTATTTTTCTCGATAGATATTCCCTCTTTGCAAATGTTTGGGTTGGCAAAGCTGAGGGAGCAGCCAGAGTCAGTAAGAGTGGTTCTTTTAACTGGGTAAGAAGTAATGCAAAAACTAAACAGGAAAAATATTTCCAGTGGGATCATTAGCAGCTGCACAGCAGTGTGTCGGTACAGTACAGGAGCTGGGGTGGAGATGATGGCTGAGTTGAGAAAGAGATAGATATTGTTTAAGACAGCTCCTGAAAATGACCTGAATAACCAGTAAGGCTTTGTAGGAGATGCAGCTGTATGTATGCCTTTTTCACGCTACCCATCTTCTGCCATGGACACATCCACTGCCTTCTCTTCTGTATTTTCTAGTTTCAGTTATGAAGTCAAGTGTGTTAATCTGATTTACACAGTTCTAGTTTACACTACACTTGAGCCTTAACTGCAAAATTCATGTCAGTAGGCATTAGTGTTACCATCTGTGTAAGTCAGAAATTAGATC
>VXAV01008942.1:134753-146379 GCA_013399715.1 Alectura lathami | reverse complement strand
ACTTATTGTATCAAAATATTTAAAATTATGTGACCTATGGTGTGATATGCCAGCAGTTGTGTTGGCATAGCATTATGTTATGTTGAAAGAGCTTTTTTTCCCCATAAGAATAGTTAGATTTATATAGAGCCAATATAATCACAGTCATACTAGTGGAAGAAGACTCATAGTACTCTTCTAATTCTGATGTAAGCAAAACTGTACAGCTTTTGTAGAGAGGCCCATGTATATTAATAGAAATGAATGTGATTTTACTGTGACTGATCTTGTCACCTGCTGAGGGATTTAATGCTTATTTATTGCTTTGTGTTGTTGAAGTTATTGAAGAACCCAACACCCAGAGGCTTCTTTCTCAACCAGTTGTTGTGTCTTCAAAGCTGCAAATCCCTGGCCTACCCTTGCGCTGGGAACAGCAGAGCAAGCTCCTGCCAAGTGTGGCTGGGATCCCAGCCAGTAAAGTTTCTAAGTGGAGTACAGATGAGGTAGGTTTTCCCTGTATCTTTTGTGCCACTGCCAACACCCTCAGCATCTTGGCTGACTCGGATTATAGATTAACACCATAAATTACTGATAATGCCTAAGTACTCAGAGGATTAGAGTCAGCCAGACCAAATGTAACAGGTCCTCAAAATGCCCATTCAGCTGCCATCTAGGTCTGGAAGCAGTGTGCATTCATTTCATATATGTGTGGGTACAGGTATCAGCATAGATAGTGATACATAGATGTATATGTATATAAATAAGTAAATGTAAAATGTGTATTCACTGGGTTTAGAGGGGGAAGGAAAAGTGCTAAGTGTATGGCCCAGCAGGTGCCCCAGGTCTATACTGAGCATCATAACAAACATTTCATGGAATGGTATAGCAGTCAGCTTGGACGGGGGACCTTTCCCTGTGGATAGTTTGGGTATGGCACGCTGTTCTGGAGGGCGAGAGTGTAGTGTGGAGAGGAATAGTGTGGTTATGGTCAGACCATTATGCTTTATTTCAAGATCAGAGCCATGTCACTGTCCTGGTGTGTAGTAGCGCCTGGACAGAGAAGGTCTAGTCCCTGCTTTACTTTCAGAAGTGGCTATGAGTAAGGCACTTTTCTGCAGATGAAACAGTTGGATCTACTCTAATCAGAGCAAAAAGAAAGTTTCAATTGTAAAAAGGATTTGCTAATCCCTCTGCTGTAAGGAATAAAGAAGAAGGCAGCAGCCAATTTTGTTTGTGAGAAGTGATTCTTTAAGAAAGAACTGATGATCCTAGATCTTCATGGCTAGAATAACCTGAGTGATTTTGAGGGAGTAGCCATATCCCAATCTTTGATGTCCTGTGCGCAAGAGTGGCATGTGCTCCAGCTTGCTAAGTCTATGAATCCTCTCCTTACATACCTAGCTGCATGACTCCACTGCACTGACAGAATACAGAACACTTAAACTGAAGCAACAAAAACAGCTGAAAACCTTTTTCTTTAATGCTTGTCAACCTTTAAGATTACTTTGAGAAAACACTAGTCTTACTAAATCTGTCATTTTATTCTTTGGTGGCAGGTCTCTGAATTTATACGGAGTTTACCAGGATGTGAAGAACACGGCAAGGTGTTTAAGGATGAGGTGGGTGAATTTTATTTCAAAAAATCAGAGTGCAAAGCTTATTGGAAAGATTAATTTTCTCTCATCACTAAAGGCACATGGGAAGTATTTGGATGAAGTGTATGTCTGAAGTCAGAAGCAAACACATGAAAGATCAGGTTGTTTTGCAGCTAATGGAGTGAGAATAAAGAAGATAAAACTAGCTAAGCATCAGCCAGATCTTGTCTGATCACAGCTCTTGAAGCTCTTCCTCGTGATATAGCCTGTTTATGAATGCAGTTTGAATGAGCTGGAAATGAGAAGATCTGAATGCTTCTGACTAGTTTAAAAGCAGTGAGTTTTGTGAGCATGCCAGGTATGCATTTCTGGAATCTGAGATAGTTGTGCCATAGTTGTCATTAGGAAGTAACAGGGCTTTTTGGTACGGTAGGCCTCTATAACCTGTATTGGCTTTTGCTTTTCCTCTCAGAGCTTTGTTACTGCTATTAGTGCTACTTCATTCCAAGAAGGCTGCTTGATCACAGATTGCCAGAGTGAATAGTTCAGGTGCTTATCCCAGCCAGGCTACCTGAATGGGCAGAGTATGGTCCTGTGATATCCCACATCAGCCATCCTTAGAAGTGAAAAATAATTGTGGCACTTAAATGCGGCTCCTGAGGAGAATGTAAACAGATGACACTGCTAATCTTCTCCTGTGGCAGAAGCTTTCAGGCTGTGCTGTAGATTTTAATGACTTACAGTTGTTTATCAAAGGACAGACAAGCTGCAGCTCTGGGCAATTTGCACTTGCATAGATTTTAGGCATTTTGCAATTGTAGCTGCTATGCAGGCCTAGTTCATCCTGTGTCGCTTAGGTTGTCTCTCCAAGGACTAAAGATCAATAACAGCTGGCACACTGCTGATGGGAAGTGCTGCAGAGATGGATGAATCCTAAACACTTTCATTCCTAGAGGTGTAAGGAAAACCTAGCCCTCATTAGGATTCAGCCTCTCCAGCTTCGTCTGTGAGTAATAAATTAAATTGCTCCAGGACCATTCTCTGCCAGTGAGGCAACCAGCGTGGACTGGCTGGCATCCGTACAGTTCACAGGATGGTCATAAATGGGCCTGAAAGATGTTCGTTCTGGAATATCCTTTCAGGATTATAGCTGAAGGTCTTTCAGTAGGTGGAAGGTGTCAGTTCAGACTTCTGCTGTGGAGGTGAACCCTCATCCTTATGTTAAGATGTTGCAAAAAACTGGGCGCCCCCACATTCCCACGTCTGGTTGTGAGCCCATCCAGTTTGGCTTTGTACACAAAATGAGTCGACAGTAATTGTGATAACCATGTGATGTGGTCTCACTGCAGTGTTTCTCAGCTGGCATGCTGCAGTGTACCGTACAGTCTGCCTTAGCAGCGTGTCTGATTCAGAAAGCTTGTGTTCAGGTCTTACAGGAAGTGAATTATACCAGTTCTGTATCAAATGAGTATCTCGAGGTCTAAGCAGTGCTCCTAATTTAACCACAGTTGACTTTTAGGCCTAGCTGTCCTGCTTACACTGAAAAGTCGCTACAGACACCAAAGATATTGAAGTTTACGCAAGAAGCATTTGCCCCAGTTTTCCCTGGAAAGTGAGGACTTTGCCTTGTAGCTCTTCATTTTTGGGTTTAGCACCCCTGGTGACAGATTTGCTTACAGGCAAATATTCACCTGTAATATTTATTAAAATAGCAACACTACTAGACTAGGAGAAAAATCTTTTCAAAAGTTGCGTTTGTATCAGAAGCAGTTTTACCTAGTGTGGCCTGCGTTTACATCTGGGACCAAGTTCGTTTTAATTTGCTATTGAGTGAACAGAGAAGACTGGCCTGAAGAGGGTTCCAGTTGTTTAGCTGGGAGTGAAATCCAGAAATTTGCTTATGAAGGCTTGCATACAAGGAAGAGCTAGGATGGTAAAAACAGTTACTGTGCTGCAGCACTGCTGAATTCTACTTCATTTACTTCTCTTACTTTTCAATAGCTTTTACTTTATACCGTCAGTTTGAAAATAAAAACTAAAAACTAAAAAAAAAATATTAGCCAGACAGTTGTTTTCGAGCAGAAAGGGGATCATCATGCTGTTCCTTTAGACCAGCTACTGTCTAAAAAGCTTATAGCAAAGCTATCCTGAAGTTTGAAAGAATTTGTATTCAGTCATTTCTTTACACTTTCTGGCAATTTTCTTTGTATGTTTTGTGAAACATCTGTACTGCTGCACTGTCAGACCTATTAATAGCTTTGTTTGTTTTTTCTTTTCAAGCAAATTGATGGAGAAGCATTTCTGCTAATGACCCAATCAGACATAGTCAAAATAATGAGCATTAAACTGGGACCAGCCCTAAAAATCTTTAATTCCATTCTGATGTTCAAAGCTGCAGAGAAAAACTCACACAATGAACTTTGAAGATAATGGAAAATGTGTACAAGCCAGCTTTCTCCACTGGAGCTCATGTTTTATTCAAAGCACAAAGACTCGCTGGGATTGTTGAGTAAGGACTCTCAGAAAGGAAGAAAGGTATGTTCAGCACTGGTGGACTATTTATGTTCTCCTAGAGCCAGTATGCATCTGAATCCTTCTGGGAAGTGCTCAAGCTTTTACGAAGGTACTGTGTAACAGCCAAGTCAGCTAGTCTTATTTACCAAACTAATGGCGCTAATTCTCCATGGATGGTTAGGATCCCTAACTCTCTCTGGGCATCAAGAAACCTTCATGAATTATTTATGTTGTATTATATATGGGAACGTTAATATTTTCTAAGAATTCTTGAATTCTACTTCATGTACTCATTTCACTTTTCAGTAGCTATTATTTCATACTATCAAGCAAAAAATGATTCGCCAAAAAATTAGGCTACAGGTAGCCAGATGAGACTGTTATGGCTAATATGAATTTGTGCCATAGTTTAAAAATGAAACAGTTAATGTTACATATGTGACACTTTATGCTACAGCATATACCTTTACAGATTATAAAACTGTCTGTTTGCTTGTAACAAAAGAAACCTTGTTGGGGTTGAAATGCTTTTTTGATAACTGAATGTTTTTACTTTTGCACGATTACAAACATGTTATGTGAGTTTTTCCACCAGCATCTTTGATGTATTTTACCAAAAGATCAGTATAGAGAAAGCTGCAACTGAAAAATAGTTTGACTTCATAGACTTTCATTTATGCTGCACAGTAGAGCCCCAGCCTTTTACGTGGGAGCCTGCTGCAGTCCTTCAGCACATGAAGGAAAATACATGTATTTTGAGATAAGACTATTAGCAAAAAAAAAAAAAAAAAAAAAAAAAAAAAAAAAAAAAAAAAGAAAATATATTTATTCATGTCTGCACATGCCAGTCTCCAGTATGCTTACCATAACAGTGGAGAGAAACAGTGTGCTAAAGCTAGGACTGCTGCTCTGGCTTCATATTCAACATAAGCTTCGTTTCCTATCAGAATTACTTAACCCACCACTTCCTAGTTTGAAAGCCTGATCTATAAATGAATGAGGCATAGAGGGAAAGCCAAAGCATGGAGGAAAAAAGCTACTTAAACACATATGGTGCATAGGCATGAGCTAGGTAAAAGGCACGGGTTTCACTGGGTCATTAGCAAGGCTGCAGATTCCACTAGCAGGTACTTGGAGGTTTATTATAACAATTTGTCAGGGAAAGTCGTTGCACTTGGTATATATACGTAAGATGTAAACCGGATGCACTTTAAACTGGAGGAAGCCTAGCTACCAGTATATTGAGGACTGTACCAGAATTTTGCTTTTACCAGAAGCGAAAGAAGAGTTGGATCAAGCTTTTGGCAGCCTTCTTCTTAGTACTGAGGTGGGCAGTTGCTCAGTCTGTAGTTAAGAACAAACAGTGTTTCCGTTGCTCAGAACTTGCAGCATTTTAGATCTTCCCACAGATTTTGCTAGGCTGTTCTTTGGCTAAAGTTCCGTAAGATTTCAAGAACTCGTTGTGCCCCTTCCAGATCACATTGGTGACTGGTACCTGCCATAATATGAGGTAAAACAGGGTCAGTATGAAGTAAGTTGCATTGCTCTGTTAATTTCCTTCCATAGCATTGCATAAATAATATTTTTACATTTTGTTCAATATTTGTACAGTCAAATTGCACTCTTATTGTACTACAATACAAATAAAATCTGAATTGGAGCTCTCTGTTACGTTTGTGTACACCCAGGATTCTCAGATGAACCCAGATGTTCCAGAGGGTGGTGTGGGCTAGTTCCTCACTGCAGCACAGTGTGTTCCTGTGTTAGACTCAGCCACTGTCTGACCTCACCCAAAACACTTTCAAGACTCTCAGACCTGGATTTTGTCACAGCCAATGTTGCTAACATGAAACAGAAACCTGCCCTAATCTTCAGTTTTCTTCTGTCCTTTCATGTAGTTCATTTTCTTGAACCCTCACTGGGTGTATTTTTCTCTCATGTGCCAACTCTGTAGCCTTCAGTGAGAACCAATGTTTTTCCACTCAACAGAAGTCACTTGGGAATGTTAACATCTACCTGAACTTTTATATACCTACTTACACAGTATTGTGGTTTAAAGTATTAATGTGGTTTAGAATTAATACTGTTTACAGGATGTAGAAGAAAACTTCACTTCAGCGATACAGAGACTGCTTTTTATCCATACAGCTATCACTCTTATTAGTGAGAACATGCATAATCACTTACTGCATTCTTCACTTCTATATGTGATACATATTATATAAAATATAATATTATATAATATGTTATATAATATGAGCAAATTCTGTTACAAAGACTACACCCAACAAATGCATTAGGAACTAAAAGACCTAGTGGATCTTTGAAATGGTAGTTGCAATGGTTTTTAATGCGCTGGAGGTGGCCCAGGAGTCACATCGACTAAGGATATCCCACAATTTCTATGACGCAAGCGAAAAATCTTAAGACTTCAGCAAGCGTCTGGCCATGAAATGCAGTATTCTCCCCTAGTACTTCAGTATCTCACTGTAATCTCTGAATTGGACTCACCCTTGTGCAACCAGGCTTAAGAAAACTTCTGCAGTCTTCCAAGCTATGTGTTTGAGTGTCGAGAATAAGGGTAAACACAGATACTGCTTTGCCTGCATGGACACTTTTAGAACTGGTGAGAGATGGAGCTTATTAGAAGAATGTAATGTTTTAATAAAAAGCCTTTTGCCATTCTCTGTATACTAATGCACTGTCAAGGTTGCTGGCAGCTGCTGCCGTCTGTCACTATGAGCCTGTCCAAAGCTGTCCACTTTATCAAGCTGTAACTCCCTGGGATTTCCAGACATGCAAGGAGCTGAAAGAGTTGAGGGATGTGGGAAGGAGAAGAGGAGGAAGAGGAGGCTGTGGAAGACAAGAGAAGGCCTCAGTTCTGTGTGGGCAGATGGGACGTACTGTGTGGAGAAGGCTGATCTGTTCTGGGGAACAAACTCAGAAAGAAAATGGGGACATTGTTTCCCAGCACCAAAACTGTGGTTACAAATGCACATGGCAGCATCCCAGAAAGTCATTCTTGCTACTTTGAGAGCCAATCTCAGAATCCTGATTTGGCAAACTTAGGAGTAATGTTAAAAGAAAAAAGAAGATATTTTGTACCTTCAATGATCACAGTACAGTGAGACAGAGGTAACAAATATTTAAGTTGTGTAAATTCAGAACATTAAACGTAGTACTGTCTAAAGCAACAGTGCTCACATTAACTCACAAGTATGTTTTTTAAATTCTGATGGTCAAGATATTGTCTGAATTAGTAAAATGCTCTATGTGGAAAAATAATACACAACACATGCACTAAAGTAGAAAATTTTATTTGTTCCAGTGCTTTCAGATTGCTCTATAACATTTTAGATTTTTTTAGAAGTAGCCAGTAGAATTAAAAAAAAAAAAAATGGCATTATTAAACATAACTATTACAAATATACAAACACTTTCACTAGAAATGATGGCACTGATTTATCCTCACAACAAAGGGATTTATTTTGACAAAAAGCCACATGTTCCTGAGATGAGCACACTAGCAAATATTGGGATGTTCAGGTATCTCCAGCCCTGTCTTTACCTGAGCTGGGAGGGATGGTGGAGGGATGCTCATCATAAAGATCAGGGACTCCAGGAAGTTCAGTGTCCTCTGGATTCTGTTTGGACATGGGATATTGAACACGTGAAATGCAGCCACCAGCGCTGCCAGGGCTGTGGTGCAGTCATGGAGCTGGGCTACCTCTTGTTTTTCTATGTACAGAGCAAACTCACATGAATCCACACTGAAGGGATTTTTAACTTCCAACACTGGTGTCACCACCTTCACCTAAATTAAGAAAAAAAGATATTTCAAGTGATACCTCAGCATCATTTGGTGAACTGATATGTAAGTTTTAACAACATATCAGAGAATTCAGTAAGCCTAATGACACTGCTTTGAATTTAACTAGCATTTCTGTGAATATTTGCCTTTTATCTAAAAGGCAGGGTAACGTCATCTTTCTCCAGGAACTAAGCTGAGACACCAAAATGCCAAGGGACATGCCCAGGTAGCTCATACAAGCAAGAGACCACACTGCTGGTGCTATCTCCTACCTCATCGTTCACTGCAGCAAACAGACTGGAGTCATCTCCAAAGACATCTGGCAGAAGTAAACATGCAGCAGTCATCTTCATATCTGTAAAAGGCAAAGATTTCTACTGAATTACAGATGAAAACATTCTGGCACTGAGGTATCATCCTGGAAAAACAGATTGTGGCTTATGAAATAGCTGACAGCTCAGCAGTGGAACCGCTGCTCAGTCCATTTTGAAGAGTTGCTTGTGCCACAGGAAAAGTTTAGGTGCCTCAGCTGGCAGTGGGCAGTAGTATTCAAATCATTCATGATGCTTTCATGAACTCAATATTCCAATTGAATTTCTCTCACATTAAGCGGCCTTTGCGTTGCTTTGAGTGGAGTCTGTGGGCTGGGTAACCCTCCTGCCACCACCGCCCACACCCAGGTTCGTCTCTCCCTGGTTATCAGCTGGGGTTGGACTCAGTGATCCTTGTGGGTCCCTTCAAACTCAGGATATCTGGTCATCAGGTGTCTCTGGGGAGCCCTGGTACTAGAGACCTTCACTCCTCTTTGAGAGCAGCAGGACAGCCTCGTGCTGCGGGAGCTGCTGGGATGTGGGACCTCCACAGAGCACATGTATCCGAAGGATGAAGACTTACAGCTTAAAAACAGTACCCCTCTTTCTAAGGAGAAGTATCTTTTATAGGACTATTTCTCCTTCTAAACAGTTCTTGAGGAAAATGTGATTCACCTCCCTAAAGCCCGAAACGTCATCCTTTCCCTTTTATTGCTGAACATAATGTTATATGGCATGGAACATCCCTCTGGCAAGTTTGGGTCATCTGCCTGGTTGTGTCTCCCTCCCAGCCTCTTGCGCATACCCCCAAATCTATTCACTGGCCAGAAGAGAGAGAAACAGGTGGTCTTGATGCTGTGCAAACACTGCTTAACAACAGCTAAAACACTGGTGTGTGTTATCAGCATTGTTTTGATCACCAATCTAAAACACAGCGCCATACCAACTGCTGTGAAGAAAATTCACTCCACCCCAGAAAGACCCAGTACAGATACTCAGAGCATAGAAGATTTGTACTGACATTTTAGAATGTCTTCCTCTGTGTGCTGTTCCAGATTTTCTTGCAGCATAATGTTAATCGGATTATTCTTCACCAGATACAAAGATAATATGCTTTCTGAATAAATCTCCAAAATCTCAACTGTTTTCTTACAAATGTCTGTGTGCGTGAGAAGCTGGAACTCCCTAAAAAGCTTTTTTTTTAAAAAAAAAAAAAAAAAAACAACGAAGAGGGAAAAAAAGAGGCATTATTGCAATCCTTAAAACCAAAACTGAAAACAGCAGATGAGGTCCATGCTTTGAAGACAGGGTAAGACTAACAGTAAAATAAGATTATAAACTGAATGAGATGATGGCTTCATTTCTTTTCAAAACAGGGAAGTACATGAAGTATCACCAAAGTACTTCCACACACTGCTGTTGTGTGTGCCATGTTTAACTCAAGACTGAAAAAAAAAAACGTTAGATTAAAGAGAACAATGTGAACAATGTTGATGAATGCTTCTGCAGAAACATCCATCAATACCCACAGTTCTGTCACATCTATAGTGTGGAACTCAATGCCGTTGTAAAGTATAGCTCTCTTACCTGATAAGGGCATTTTAAGAAAGGAAATAGTCTAAGAATGTCTTTCAAAGGTGCTTTATCGCAGATCATCTTCCTTCGTATTTGTATTGTTGTATTCATTTTGTTATTCACTTCTTTCCAGTTTCTCTGAGTTTTCATATATTCTTGCTTCATCCAGTTAATGTGTACATACATTGCATCGCCTTCAAGATGAGCAGGTTCTTCCTGTCAACAAATCAAGAACAGAACTGTAACAAATCATCTATCGTTTTTCATCTGATGTGGGATCTGTGTGATTTCTGACAGTTCATGCTGGAGACTACACCAAAGTGTAGTCAGGCTCAGCAGAAAGGACCTGTAGTGCGGGTTGAGTATTGGCTCTGTGAATTCACCCTCATGTTCTAATAGCTTTATGGTGATCTGTTTTCATGTAGTACTAAAGCTACCAGTCAAGTCTCCCAAGCTCAGATTAGAGGATATTCATTAAATTCCTGTGCCTGGTTTGCCTAATTGTGATTTACTGGACATTAACAGGCAGTTCTAATGATGTCTCAGTGTTACTCCTTAGCAATATTAGCTCTGTGCTGCCAAAGGAAATAGTATTTTCTTCTTACTTGTATAGGTACTCAGAACATGACAATAAACTTCCACATTCATGCAACTGAAGTTTTTAACCAAGGAAACAAGAAGAATTAAGAGAAAGAATAAAAAGCATTATCTGAGTAGTTTGACAGTCAATGTTTTTCAATACTTGAAGTTATTATTGTCCCTGCTGTGATTCCACAAACAGTAATTACTAAGAAGAGAGGTGGCTATCCAAAGCAGTACATCTGTGGCTGTAGCCTATGGCTGTTTAATTTCTGCCAGAAGCAGCAGTGACTTTATCCACTGAAACAAGCTGAGAAAACATACAGATGCATCATTAGTGTGATTACCACTCTCAAGCTGCATTTACCCTGGCTTTTCCCAGAAGTATTGCCACTGATGCAGCTGTCTTCTATGCCAGTGGTGGGCCACAGTGGCCTGTGGGCCAGAGCCCAGGCAGGTTGAGACACTTCATTTTGTTTCCCAGAACATTTAAGACAGAGCTGCAAATCATCATACAACATTCAAAATTACTTTGCAGTGCTATGTACATTTTCCATTTAATATCCTTTTAAAAAAAAAAATTGTGCATGTGAAATTCCAAAAACATTTGCAGAAGATATACAAGTAAAAAATTGTCTCCCTCCTACTGTATATCCAAGGATTTCAATATCGTTGTTATCCAAGAAGAAAATCAGCCCTGAATGCAGGACAGTTAACCACCATGGCTTCCCCAGCTACTTCCTGGCTAGAACAGTGTTGTTTCAGCAGCCTGCTCTCTTTCTCACAGAAGACTTCACTGAGCAGTGAATGTTTGTCTGTGATCAGCTTGACTAGGCATGCCTGTCCTCCTCCTCACTGCCCAGGAACAGAGGTGGCAGATCAGATGATTTGGTCCAGTATTGTCCTCTAAGTCACTGAGAGGCGATGGCAGAGCACTGGTATTTCTCCCAAGTCCTGTCAAGACTCCAGGGAGCTGGGGCTCATGGACTTCCAGCAGTCATGCTGCTAAATTTGATAGCCTCCAGTTAAATTTTTTGTCTGTCATTTCTTCCAGTCACTTTTCCAACCCAGATAAAATTGTACTTTCCACAATACCCTGCATTAAGCTCAGCAGTTTAACTATTGTGCTGCCAGAAGCACTGCCTTCCTTTGTTTTCTCTGACTGCTCCTCACCTCTAATTATCATTCTGGATTCAATATCTGCTCACCTGTAGTTTTAGAGATATGTCATATTCTGTCCTCAGACATTTGTAAATTATTTA
>VXAV01008942.1:108660-120446 GCA_013399715.1 Alectura lathami | reverse complement strand
GTTATTAAGGATTCAGAAGAAATCCTAAATAATTCCCCTTTCTAAAATGACCTTGTTAACAGCCTCTTTTTAAGTTTATTGCACATAGGTAAGTTATTGGTAACCTTATTTTACAACTTACTCATTTTTGTTCATTATCATCCAGACCATAATACATTTGATGTTCTTTTCAAAAGGGCCAACAGTGCAGAAGGATTTTTTTTTCCCCCCCAACTGCAAAGTTAGATGAGAAATAACCAAGAATACAGAATTATGAATCATCTACTAATAAATTTTGAAACACTAAACCTTTAACTAAAACCTGCTTCATTGCAAAAGAGTGAGATTGATAATATTAGACTCAGTTTCTACAACATGCACACATTGTTTACATTACTTGCTTTAAGCAGTTTGGAGTTGCAAACAAATTGTGTCCAGTATTATGAAACAAATGAATGCTCAGAGTTTTGCAGGGAAATTCATTCCTGTCATGGAAGCGTAGCTCTATTGCCATGAGTTTAGGCACTATTAGGTTTGTTGCTCTACACTTTACAGTGGATCTTTCCTTTTTACAAATTCCTAGGCTATCCAATTTCCATGAAAGTGTTGCAACAAATGTGCTGGCGTTTCCAATACAAAGTTTTCCATTACATCAAGAACATTACGCTTTGATTTTATCTTCCTGGTCAGAAGAAAAAGCCAATTCTGGAATGTCAGGATATCTCAAGGTATGAAATTTCCATTTTCTCAGTCAAATTACTGTCTGCCACCCATGACATTAACATGTGCACATACTTGCCATGGACAAACCCAGAAGAGTTTCCACTGCATCGTTCCAACAACCAAGACGTATCCATTTCTGGTGGAGGGCTACAAACCATTCAGCTTGAGAGTTAGAAGCAACAGCCCTCCCTGACAAAGTTTCTCAGTGTATGGCATTAAGAAGCACTGCAGCCTCCAGCAGATGCTGCGGCTGCAATTGCAGAGCCTGGTTTCCAAAACAACCTCCTCCGTCCCAAAGCGTAAGCACTTGCATTTCATTTAAGTGTGTATTTAGAATTTGACTGAATCTAGGTTCTGGGACATAGCACAACGATAAATAATGGGCAGTGAATTGACTCTTTAACAATATGTTGAGGTGGAGCATTTTGTGCTGGAGAAAGGAAAAATACCTAGTGGCAGAAGTGAGCTCTAGCGCACTGGAGGGAACTATGGCCTGTTATAATGCCAAACTATGTTCAGCCCTTTTGGTTTTGGGGGGCAGTGGTTTTCTTAAGTGCATTCAACTCCACCCCTACCCCCCTTGTAACTTTATCAAGAAATAAGGGTCAAAATACTTGACAACCTGAAGACAAAGAACTTCATTAATCTACTGGTCCTGACAACAATTATCCCCCAAGACCTAATTGCTGTGTTTGGTGTCCTTTTAACCAGCCTTACAGCACCCCAAAATGTGGGGTTTGTTCTATCAAGTCCAGATGTCAGTGCACAGTCACCCCAGGCTTCCTTTGTAGTCCACAGAAAGAAACAAGAATTTCCACAGTGCTATTCCTGTCCTCCTAATGCAGGAACTTTAAACATTATTTGAGTTGCATTTCCAAGAGTTTAGTACTAGAACATATACATAATTAACATTCTACTCTCATTATCCAGATTTCCTTTCTGCTTTTAGCTATCTGTCCTCAAATAGCAAGCTTTTTGTTCAACCCCTGAATTATTTTATTGATGGTTTTCTTAAATTCTTTGAATGTACTGTTCAAAAAACTGTAATAACTATCTGAGGATTCTAGCTAAATAAGTTAAATGTGTTCAAACTCTCAGTAAGTATCATTTTGCATGTCTTACAAGACCTATGATGCATTACTGTTATCAGAAACAAGCAGCAATTCCTCTTTTCCTGGATTAGCCTGAAGTGTCTATAAATACTTCACTTTTCTGAGCTTCTGAAGATAGCTCTTCTGAGACAAGACAAAAGCGGTGGTTAGTTAGTGGATTTTTTGTTGTTGATTTGTTCCTTAAAGGTATTATGAACTCAGGACTACCAATTCAGTTTTGCTGCAAGTTGTGCTTATGACATTGGGTTTGTTTTAATCCTTTGCTGTTGTAATACACAACTACCTCCAATAAAAAAAAAAAAAGTCTAATGATAGGCCTAATAGAAGTAGCTATTTGCCCATCCCCCTCCTCCAAACTTCAACATACAGACCTACACCTTTAATATATGTTTCCCTGCCTCTTGCCAGTCAATGGAGAATCTTACCCAGAAGCATTGGACAGGTGATATTTAAAACTGCAGTTCCAGCTTCCTTGCTTACTGATGGTGGTTTCTTCCACTTTTTCTTTCTAGCAAGCATGAAAGAAATATCAAGACCCCAAACAACTGCTCTGAAATATCTGCACCACCACACAGACATTTCCCAGGTAGTTTCTGCCAGCAACATTTTGGGGATCAATCTGGAAAGCTGTAAGTTATTTCCTAAAGCATGGGTTTATAGGTGGTTTCAGTAATGCTTCTGCTGCAATGAAAGCACTTTGAAAGCCCATCTTAAGAACCTCTGCTTAAAAACACAGTTAAAGCCTGTGAAAAGGTCTTTGGAAATGCCCAGACTGCACTCCAGGCAGCCTCCACAAAGGAGGCCAAATGGCAGATCTTGGACCCAGCCAGGGGACTCCCACTGGGGCATGCAGAGAAGTCTCCTAGATGAAGCCAGGGTGGGCTGCAGCTCATTTTTCTGCTACCCCTCTCCTTTCTGAGGGGTGTTTGTTCTCTTTAGTCCCTTCCCTCATACAATGCCTGGGCTCAGTCTTATCTGAATAGCCACCCTTAATCCTCACAGTTTTTATTCTTGAAGCTGTTTGCTTTCTGCAGTAACCAGACACACAATATATATTTATGTAAGTTTAAAGCTAACTCCCCCCTCTGAGTCTCACAAGCTTTTACAAGAAGCTATAAAAGTATCACATGGCACAACAGTGATGTGAACTCAGAAGGTGAACACTGTCCTTTGAGACCACAGACACATTCTAGGTCACAAGAGTAGGGTAAAAAAAAGAAAAAAAAAAAAAAAGTGGTTAAAATTTGAGTTATATCCTTCTATTGCTTTCAGTAAGGGGCCTGCTGAGATCCCACCCAACAGTTAAAAAAAATTAAAACCATGTCTAGATTACCAATATACCTTAAACAGTAGCACCACTGTGTTTATGTAAATGCCTATCTAATACACAAATGATTAGAACATATTGCAAGGGGATCAGTCATATGTTAGTCCACATACATACAGGTTTTTTTCTTTGTTTTTTAAATATTTGTTGTCTTTTAATTTTTTAAAAAGAAAATCACATTTACTCAAATTTATCCTTTGGGTGAAATCAAGTCAGAAAGACACTGTGCTCAACAAGAGACCAGGGACTTCTTTAGATGATCTCAGGGTGGCCCTAAGGAGTGGCATATAGCTGGATTAACTTTTGATTAATATAATGAAATAAGAATGTGATTTTGCAAGCATGTCAAAGTGAAGCTTACAGCTCTCAGTCAAGCCGGTATACAATAAATGGTTATTGATTTGCACTGAAATGTTTTTTTCTTGTGATTGAATGGAGGGGAGATGTTATTATTTCAGAATTTTAACAATAGATTACTATTTACAGTACTTACAAAGCCATTCCCATCTTCATCCAGGAACGGGTATGCCTGCAGCAAAACACCGACAACAATGTTGTACTGCTGGCTGTTTGGATACCTGTACAAACAAGGTAAAAGAAGTAGTTGGTACTCTGCATGGTATTTGATGCTATCTGGAGGCCATCCTGGCAGTGTGACCAGCAGGGTGAGGGAGGTGAGAGTCTGCCCCTCTGCTCTTGTGAGACCCCACCTGGAGTGCTGCATCCAGTTCTGGGGCCCCCAACACAAGGACATCGAGCTGTTGGAGTGGGTCCAGAGGAGGAACACGAAGATGATCAGAGGGCTGGAGCACCTCCCCTACGAAAGCAGGCTGAGAGAGTTGGGGTTGTTCAGCCTGGAGAAGAGAAGGCTCCAGGAGGACCTGATAGCGGCCTTCCAAGTACCTGAAGGGGGCCTACAGGAGAGCTGGGGAGGGACTCTTTAGAAAGGCGTGTAGTGACAGGACAAGGGGTGATGGCCATAGACTGGAAGAGGGGAGATTTAGGGTAGATGTTAGGAAGAAATTCTTTACTCTGAGGGTGGTGGGGCATTGGAACAGGTTGCCCAGAGAGGTTGTGGATGCCCCCTCCCTGGCAGTGTTCAAGGCCAGGCTGGATGGGCTCTGAGCAACCTGGTCTGGTGGGAGGTGTCCCTACCCATGGCAGGGGGCTTGGAACTCGATGATCTTTAAGGTCCCTTCCAACCCAAACCATTCTGTTATATACATTAAACAGACAGTACAGAGTTCCCAAAGTATTTCCAAGGCTATCAATTGCCCTCCAAATAACAAAGGGAACAGCTTGAAGATTTCATGCAAATCTTACTGTTGACTTCCTCAACAGGTTTCAAGCCTTTATCTTCCTCTGTGTAAGTAAGCATATTAAGGAGAATGGCTTTACATTCATTTGAAAATTTATTTCTGCAGCCAATCAGTAATGAAGAAAACCAAACATTAAAATGTTTACTTACAGCGATCCTGCTAGGTATTTTGTCATGTCTGCTTGCAAATATTCAATCATCCTTATTCTCATACTGTGATCAGGGCATTTTTTGTCTGCTAGCACAATCTTGACATCATAAGGAAAATCTGGCAAAGTATAAGAACTTGTCCACTGCAACATCTTACATCTTGCAGAACATAATTTCAGATTTTCACTGAAAAAGATTATATTATCATGAACACTTCTTTCTTCCAGGATAGCGCAAGCAAGAAGGAAAGAAAAATACAAGCAAAATTTCAACACTAATGAAATTTGTCACTATACATATTCCCTCATACATTAAGAAAAATATCCACAGAGGCTGCAATCAAAATATATGGCATTAAAAACAGATGCCAAAATTGAAATGTTATAATCAGTCCAAGTTATTTGAAATGCCAGTAAGCGGTCATTAAATGAAAGCAGAAGGCACAGCAGAAGTAGTCACTGGGACTTGCTACCTCTGCAGAATAACTGTCTACCTTCTTTTATCTTGTGTTTCCTGCTAATTTACTAGTGACAGTAAAATGAACAGCTTAATAGAATCAATTATTATACAAGACATAAGCTAAGATTGTCCTCCCAAAGGGGAAAGCAGTGAACTTTGATGAGGACAGCTCTACTGACTGGAAACAAAGCACTAATAGCCTAAAAGTACCCACACCTTCAGCCTCAAGAAGAGCCATTAGAGCTATTTACAAATATCACACCCCAGCTGGTATAAGCCTGTGACAGGAAATCACCACTAGCTATCCCAAGTACTTCTCTCCTCCACAGAACCTGTGGAGCCTTGAGGCTGGAGGAACACGAGGAAAAGTAAAGGATAACCAAGTTTAAGTCAATCAAGAGCCATCTAAAAGGTGGTTCTGGCTTCCCCAGACAGCTTCCCAATCCTAGTAGCCCAGAGCCAATAAAGAAATTTCAAAAGAGAGGTGCCAAAGACAGCTAAAAGTCCTGTTATGCGTGTGTGCGTATATATATACACATGCAATTTGTGTTTAATTTAAATTGCAGAGAGCAGTTTGAAAGCAACTAACAGGCTTACAGACAACAGATTTTTGCCATCTGGACATAGTCCTAGGCAACCTGCTGTAGGTGATCCTGACTGAGCATGGCCATTGGACTAGATGGCCTCCAGAGGTCCCTTCCCACCTCAACCATCCTGTGATTATTATTATAATAACATCTTTTAAAATGCTATCATTACCAATGACAAATGTGGATCCTTGCACAATATAGATATACCAATATCTGTATCTATATCTGAACTCCCTTTATATTCCCTGGGGAGACAAGCATCACTGAAAGATGACAGAACAAGCAGAAGGCATCTAAATCAAACCACATGTTCTCATCCATTTCTCTCCAGTAATATTTCAGGAAATTAAGACAGTCACCACAATTGTTGAAATCTACATCATCTATGTCTAATGTTAGTAAACTCCTACTTAGTAAGGCAAAGCTCTCATCATATGACCCTCTGCAAAGAAAATTAACTCTATTCCAGCTAGAGCCATGGCATGGAGGAAAACACTGCTATACTCCTGTTCAGTCAACATTTCAATCCTAAAGCTCTTCTCAGTAGCCTATAAACAGGGTCTGTGGTCTTCATTGGGAGGTTTTGCTGTCCAATCTCTTTCAGAAAAGAATATAAAGAAAAACTCATGGCAGCCAACATCTTAAAGGTAGCAAAATTAACTGAAATACCAATGGACAAGCATTTGTATTAGCTTAGTTTACAGCACTTTTAAGTATTATTTGTGCAGGAGGCAGCTCACTTTTGGCCCATGCAGACATAGTTATGGCCTCAATACCTTCTTGATTAGATTAGCCAATAACTTCCAATGTTGTTGACCTCGTTATGCTGCCACACCATTTTGGTTTCTTTTAATACAAGTTGGTAGCTTGCAGGTCAGTAAAAGCTCTACAGAGATGATACAAATGTACCGAACCCAGCACTACTGCAAATTGTTATACAGTGCTGAAAAACAGAAATGTAGATACTGTCAGCTGATCCTCATGTATATAACCATAGCAGCTAGCAGTACTCACTGCTCTACTTCTTCCCCATGCAAAACAGGTACAAAATGGCCAGGGACTGCTGTATCTCCAAGTTCACCAGCTTTTATGCAACACAGATGTTTAACAGTAGATGCAAACTGTAGCGAACTTATGTTAAGGTACTTGCAGTCTCAAAGGAGAAAAGAAAAAATAAAATAAAAAAATAAAGGGAAGGGAAGACTGAGAAATTACACACATATCCATGCAGAGATATTCTAATGTCTTATTTTGGTTACAAATGATCACAGAAATGGAAAAACAGATTCTGAAATCGCTTGGAAAGCCCTACTTCGCAAACAAAGTTCAGATGTTCAATGTAGCATCAGTGGGGATGTTTAGAGCCTACAAGTTTGAATCCTCACCAGCTTCACTAATGAAGATAATGTAGCAGACAGGCTGCCAATTACTAAATACTATTTTCTACAAGCTATCATTTAAAGTAGCTCAGAATGTACAGTAGTTTAAGATGTACATTAATTTGTAACTGAGTAGCTGAAATTCCTTTGTTCCTAATAACAATGACTCTGAATTGCCATTTTGAAAGGTGAAAAGGTTGAGCAGATTCCATTTAGGCAAAGCTCAGACTACAGGACACTCCACAGTTTTCCCTCTACCAACACCTCACCTACAAGTTGTTTTACACATTAAGTATAGTCATTTAAGGAAAATAAAATGTTGGGGTGGCCATGGCTGCATGGTAATTCTGCCCCCCACCAGGCTCTCCTCACTTGTTGGTGCAAAAAATATGCTCCAAATTCCATCTCATGCTCCAAGACTCTATTCACCCTTACGCAATATAGAACATACTTCCTCACTATCCAAACAAGAGCTGAAAATTCCTTTAACCTCCATGGCGCAAGATTTAACATTTTACTAGCTTTTGCCAGAATTGTTGCTGTTGGGCAGTCACATTAAATATGTGCAGGAATATTTTTAAACAAAATGGGATTTGTTTGAAAAGCAGTAACTCCACTCCAAATGTTATTCCCAGAAATCATCACCTGCAGACTTGTTTACCTAAAAGAACAGTTCAGTTAAAGTGTACATGCACTATGGTTTACGTGTATAGCCAAGACCTTCCTTGCCTGTGAAGAACAAAATTAGTCAGATTTAAGTACAAAAATGCAGCCTGATTCCAACTTGAGAAATGAAGATAAAATTAAGACCCGAAAAGGTAAATTACTATGTCTTTTCTCCCAGTTTCCTACATTAGATGTTGTAGCTAAATCAACCCCATGGCTGTTGCAGTCTCCATGATCCCTTTGCTGTCATAGGTTTCTATGTTTTCCCTTCCAATACTGGGAATCCTCTTGCCCTGCATCAATTTATTTCTAGAAGCCATAGTGATAAAGTTATTTATTTTCCCTCTAGGTTTAGCTCTTACCGTTTAGATAAGGTTGTCTAACCGGCTTCTTGTGAGGTGTGACAAATAGAAGTGCAGGGAAAGCAAGACAGTCCCTTTATACTTAGCTACAATATGGAGCTGCATCCTAAGAAGCATCTGCTTAGTAATTAATTTAAAATGTAGTACGTTATTAACAAGCTTTTGATCATTCAGATTTTGTAGATGACCACATCTTGTACTAAGTCACAACACAGTTTCACGCAGTCCTACCTTTCTTACAGCCTTATACCACTCCCATAAAGGATGGTTACTGAGATGGGAAAATTATTAACATAAATATGGATTCAGTTGAACAGATAATACATATAGATGTGTTGTATTTTAGTTTTATGTAACCCCTTGGACCCCTAATCCCTGAATACATCCTCTTTATTGCAAGAGAGACAAAGTTTATGCATTTGCAGTGTCACTCAGACAATTCACTCAAGTTTTTAGACTGCTCAAGCCTGTGAGTCTATGGCACCCACTGCTGCCTCTTCCATCAGCTTGGGTCACAGTTATTTAGAGAACATAACAGTTAAGCAAAACCCTACTGACACTGGTGGCTTCCTACATTCAGCACATCCAGCTAAAACTCATCATGAGTGAAGTCTCGATAGATTCGTTTTTCTCACCACAGGGGCAGGTCTAGTCTCTGAACTGAACATCAGCACGAGACTCCTGCCAGTTCTATTTCCCTAATGTATGTATAGTATGCTTTTAACTACACGTCAATATTTAAGGCTTTAAATGTTATTTCCAACAAAAGAAACAATAACAGATGATTAAATATGATTATTTCAAAAGATAGTCATCTTCCTTCTCAATAAGGGAATATATAAAAAAATACATCTGTCTTATTCACAGTTCCAAGATCTGTGCCTAAAAATCTTATGGCTTTCTCTTCACATGTTTTAGTGCTGTATCCTAATTTCCAGCACAAATGCACGGTCTCACAGCTATTCCCTAGAAATGTGGATTTGCAGTCTACATAGTGCTTGATGATACTATTTATTTTCCATTTTTCATTTACCACTAAACACAGGAGCAGGTAGACTGAACAAGTTACTTGTAGCAGCTTTAGCTTCAGCAAAACCTTGGACACTGGAGTTGAAAAACACAAGATAGCTATCCATATTCCATAGCAGTTCCAGTTTCAGTTTTTCCTGCAATATCCTTGCTACAGAATTCATCAGATTCAGCACAAGCATAAAGTTACAGACAAAATTAATCAGTTTAAAGAAAGCGTGCAAATGCAAACACAGACTTCTTCTGGAGAGTCAGGATTTTTTAGTAGCTTACATTCTCAAGGGCTGTGCTACAGAAGCAAAGACTCCAGGCTTCAGTTTCATGCTAGGTTATAGACAAGAGGAGAGAAAATGCTCTTTGTGGAATCTGACTGACAGAACTGCCATCTAAATCAGGCCTTTTTAAAGAAAGGAAAAAAAAAAAAAAATGTTTGTCTTCACCAATATAAGATGTGTTCTACTATATCCAAAGAATTATTATTTATTTATTTGTTTTGTGACTTTGCTAGGTCTTGAAAATGCGAGGCAGCTCGTAGTTAGTAGCTCCTGCAAGTCATTTTTGAGTCTTGGCTTATTTCTAGTATGAAAGACAATTAATTTCTTTTTTTTTCCTGCAAGATTTTTGTGGAAGAGTTACATCAGACAGGTAAATTCAGCGCTGCTGACTTCAAGTGTCCAAAAACGGAGTCCAATTGCCATGACTTCCAGCACACTAAGGCAGCAGAGAAAATATTCAGTTTGTTTTGTTTTTTGTTTTACTTTAAGTTAGTATTCTTAAGCCTACTACTGTAATGATAGTGATGTGAAATTCTCACTTCAAGGAGAAAATAATAACGATTGAAAAAGCAGCAACAGAAGTTCTTGAAGCCACAAATCTAAATCCTAAATTTAGACATTTGCCATCAAATCTTATACAAACCAAACACCATAGATATAAGTTTCTATGATGATGAAATAACAAATGAAGTTATGAGGGATCATTAAAGCCATTCACAAAAAGGAAAATCTATTACGGTATGTGGAATCTACTATTGAATCTCAGTGGATAAGGGAAAGATGTCTTACAAAAAGAGGGGTCCTTACAAATGGAGCGACTAAAAGGAGGTGTCTGTGTCTTCATAAACAAAAGAGAACAGCATTCCATTCTCAGGGAATGTCAAGGATAGCCCAATTAACATACTCCTTTTTGACACTTTTTTTGATAGAGGCAGTTTGCTGCATCTGCACAATCTCTCTTCTGAGCCTGCACAGTTTAGGCCATTTCTGTAATGCTTTGGTAAACAAGAAACTTTTCCATTGTTTTGTCTAACAAAACTGTTAATATCTGTAATAGGCAGACCCCGGGAAGTCTGTAACCTCCAAGTACCTCAGCCAATGGGGAAAGGAGAAGGGTCATCTGTGGATCCGGCAGTAGGGATAAAAAGGAGCTCCAGCATCTTAAGAAACCCCACAGGATATGTTCTGTGAACTCTCCCTTTATTTGAATAAAGCAAGATTTTAACTCTCCCCCATCTACTTTTGGAATGGAATTGAGAAACACCAAAGGATTTTCTGAACAAAATTGTATAAAACTTCAGAGGTATTGAAATAAATGCATGGAAGAAAGACTCAATCACTATTAAAACTGATGGGCCAAATGCAGGTTATGGTTCAGGAGTCTAAGCATCAGTTCTTGGAAAGGTGCAACCAGAGGAAGCACCTGATGTCTGTACTTCTAAACAAAATATGAAGTACTCCTTTTGCTACACTTCTGACCACTGTCAAAGGCTTTGCATATGTGTTTGTGTTTTAAATGGCTGTTTTCCATGCTCATATGAACTGGCTGAAAAAAAGATCATATCTGCTAGAAATAATTCTTCTGATAATCCTGACAATACAGTTTCTGCACTGAAACAAAGAGACTCTTAAGGTATGTAAAAAAGGGGTGCATTCCAGTGCAGAATTTCTTTAGACTCTTACTGCATATGTGTATGTTTAAAATATTAAATACAGATCAACAATATTGATGTATGGAAAATGGCTGTTTGCAACCCTGCAGGCCAGTGGTGACAATCTTCTTGGAGATGGGAGGCAAATTTACCTTAAAATAAATATTCTAATTTGTTGCTCTTGATATGAGCTGAAAATTTTGCAGACACCAGCACCAATACTCTGGCAAAAGCCTTAGGTTTATCTGAATACCAATCGTCTTCAAAATTTGCAGCAAATGAGAAGTCAAAGGCTGTCAAGGCTGGGCAGAGGGTCTGTTATCATGCTTGTGCACTCAAGCCTGCTCTGAACAAATGACTTGAAGGCATTCAGGCTGTGAATCTGTTACACAGCACTCGAAAATCTACAGAGCACATTTTTATAGGAAGAACAAATGTACAAATAAAACTGTTTTTTGAGGGCATCACTTAAAGGCAAACATCTGGACTGTGAACAGCTAAGAGAAGTGATGTGTTACATGTGTCCTTTGATAAACAAGCACCTTGAGAAAAGGCAGAGAGGACACAAACCAACAAATAAAACGCTAATTTTCATGACAGTGTCAGGCATTTACAAGACATGACAGCCCCTTTCTTAACAAAAAGATAAACATAAGGATACCAGGAGCCATGAGACCACTAGCATTCTGGTAGAGAAAAGCAGGTATTGAGGAAAGTATTTGTTGAGTTGCTCTCTGCATGCTGTCGTCAGAGAGAACCATAAAT
>VXAV01008942.1:86857-102178 GCA_013399715.1 Alectura lathami | reverse complement strand
GTAAAAGCGCAAAAAAAATTTCCTTTGTTGCTCCTTTTTTTTTTTTTTTTTTCCTAAAGAATCCATCTACCTCCTTGTTGAGCAGCACACACTAAGATCGTTAAATACTTACACCTGGATCAGATTCAGAGTTTCCTTTGAGAGATCAGAATTAAATACATCTGTGACACAAATGCTAGCTAAACTGTGATCTAAGACTTGCAAACATTTAAAAGCAAATACCTCAAAAGCTTAATACAGAAAATACAGAAAAAATCAGCTAAATAAATGAAAGTTCAGTAGTTTGATGATGCTTTAAGCGCATTAAAACTAGGCTCTAGAACTGGACATGAAAGGCTGTTTAAGTTAATGATGGTGTTCAGTAATGTTGCTGCTCTCTTTAAAAACAGAAGGTAGTAACTACATTTTACATTTAACATGTTGTTAGAGATCATTCAGAGTATAAAGAACAGCTGCAACTTACAACTGTAGAGCTAGTAAATACCAGTTTTAAAATGCTGTGAGAAGAAAAACTTTAGTTAGATATTTTCTGTGCCATGCACACACTCACCCACTGATCACTGCAAGTGTTGAAGAAGCTGCTTTGCAGTCATATACAAAGGATTCTAGCCCATGTTTTTGTTGCTGGTATTTATTAATCAGGTCCATTAGCACTGCCTGGTGCCCAATCTTCTTCACCAGCTGCTGCACCATACGATCATTCAAAGCCAAAAGAGCTGCTCCACTTACTTCTTCTTCTGCAGATTGAAGGGGATTATGATTACTGTGAAATAATTTTGGAGTTACAGTAATACTCCATATGCCTAAAAACATGATGATTGAAGATAGGACAAAGACACTCTCTGCTGCTGATATCTTCTTCAACTTCTAAAAATATATATTTTTTCAGCAATTGACTTTTCCAGTGCCAAAGTTCTAGTCACTGTCCGGGCACTTTCCAGTAACAAAATGCTATGTCTGAAATACACAGAAGCAGTGAACTCAGTATTTTAGTGCTTTACATCAAGCCTTTCTTCAACCACAGCAGACTGTTTTGTTAAAGAAGGCAAACTCTTTAAGAGTGCTCAGCAGTGTGTTTGCATTGCGGTTTCTCATGCACTCTTTTGTAGAGTGTTTATATGCTCAGACATAACACATTTAGACATATACATCTTCTGAAATAATGCAACTGTGGCAATATGAAATAGGTCCTGTTGAGTCTGTTATACTGCCAGTTCTGTTTCTAGAAGGTTATACACAGGCTTAGTCTCACCCCCCTGCATTCCTCAGAGACTTCATAACGAATCTGCACACTTATTTTGATTTATTGCGTGTATGTCTGTCTTCTCCCTAATAAACTCTTATTAAAGTCTGAAGTTAGCATATATATATGCACATACTCCTAAAACAAGGTAGGCAGTGCCAATTAAGAGCATAACAAAGTTTTAAAACACACAAACAAGAATGCTTACCACGAAACTTAGGAACTAGTTCTCCTAAATTCCTCTGTCTCAGCCAGTTGCAGACTTGATCAACCGACCAACTTTCCATCTTCAGGTGTTGCAAAGCTGAATTTCACTGTGACACAAAATGGGGGTTATTTTTATGCTGAATTCTAAACTCCAACTGCACTGAACTCCAAAATGCACTTTGCAAATACTGTTATAATTACATGTTCTGAATAAGAAGTGAGAATAATCCAACTAATGCCTGACACAAGTGGCAGCTTCCTCAGATCCCTCTTTCTTCACCTCTTCCTTTGCTGCTTTCCCTCTGCTCTCAGAGACAGCCTCATTCCTTATAAAACATGACCTGCTCCAGCACCATTAACACCCAGGTTTCCACATAGGGAGGAAAAAAATGTGTGAAATTCACCACCACCACGTTCATCAGGAAACGGCTGACATTTTACAGAAAGACAAAAAAAAAAAAAAAAAAAAAAAAAAAAAAAATCGGATAAGAATCTGTCACATATATGTTGATAGCACATCAGGCACATTAACCCGCTCTGCACCACCAATAGGTAGTCAGGCAAACACTTAACCCCCAATTACAGAAAATTAGAGGCACTAAAGCCGCTGGGACAGGGAGGGGAGGGGATAACACCCACTGGCAGCCGCCGGTCCCATTCCTCAGGCTCCAGCCGCCCTGGGGCGAGGTGACCGACATCGACGGGATGGGGACAGCCCCGAGCAGCTGCCTACCGGGGGTGCTGCCGGGGTCCCCAAGACTCCGGAGCACCCGCCCAACCTTGTGCTTCTTCACCAGGGACTTGTTTGAGTCGTGAGGGGAGCAAATCTCATACTAACAAAATCAACAGCGACTTTAGAATAAGAAGATTTCTGGGGAAGAAAAAGCTCATCCTACTCTACCAGCCCCTTGGCAGTAGAAAACGATGAGAGTGATTTTCTTATTCATGTGTCTTAGCTCTAATATGTAAAGGAGCACTTGATGCTCCATAACCATGAATCCACACTGAACAACGCTATTACGTAAGCAAGCTTTTCAGATGTGAACACGACTGCCATGTCTGCCATTGTTGGCCAAACACTTTCTTGCTTAAAATATGTCCAAACACACCCTGAGCCTGCTTTCAGCTCCAAGGCAACACAAACGTTTGCCCTCGCAAACCTCAGCAGGACCTGCTCTACTGCACTGCCAAACACCGTCGTTTCCCTTGTCATCCTTCGACAACAGAGATCCCCAAAATAAATGCACTCAGATTATGCTGGTACACTTCAGCAATTTAAAAGGGTTAAATTTAAGGGGAATGTCTTTCTGAATTACGAGTGGATTTAATTTCATATGACAACAGTAGCCATACCATTCCTTCCCCAGGCTAAGCAGCAATAGCAGGATGTGAAAAGTCATTATTTGCCGAGAACTGTGGTGTAAATTAAAAATCACACCTTCCTGTCACACTTTTTACTTTGTTGCAAAGAGTAGAACAAAAATAAATAAATAAATAAATAAAGCAAGCTCAAAAAACTTGAAAGATAAAACCTAATGCAAAGCAGAAAGATGCTTGTCTTTTCAACTGAACAGTGTAAAAGTGCAGAGATACATTATAATGGTGGGAAGGTCATTGCTTCATTCCAGAAGACTTGCATGCTGGAACAGTCATGCTAAAGCAGACATGGAGATACCAATTTTTTCAAAAAGCATCAAGCAAACTGCAGCAATGCAAGGTAACATACACTTTTATCACTATGTGGCTAACTCAACAGCAAAAAGTCCATTTGCACATGGAAATGTGCATTGTGCACTTCAGGGGAAAGAAAGTGATGACATTTTAAAGGCTCTTAAAAAAACCCATCATATTAAGGGTCATGACACAAATTTCAAAATGCTTCTCAAAAGTGCTTGCTCACTTACTTGCAAATACTCTAGTTGAAGGAGCTAGGAAAAGAGCACACTGGCCTTCTAGCAGCATTATGAAGGATGAGTGTTGATATTTGTCTTTATTAATAATTCTACCTAGCATCAAAAGGCAATCGAGTAAAGGGCTTCCTGTAAAACACAATTTTTTATATTCTTCAGTCATCTCTTGCAAGTCAGAGCCAAAAAAAAACCAAACAAACCAATAATGCCAACATTTTAAAGACAGACAATTTACAGCATGACTTGAATTCAAATTCAGAATAGTCCTAGGTGTGAACAATCCCTGCCTGCCTACATACAGCCAGGCCCTGGGACCCACTTTTACCAACACCTAGGGCAAATGTCCGCTATTAGAACTTAACCAGACCTGGTTAATGAAATTAGAATCCTAGATTCATAGAATGGTTTGGGTTGGAAGGGACCTTAAAGATCATCTAGCTCCAACACCCCTGCCATGGGCAGGGACACCTCCCACTACACCAGGTTGCTCTGAGCTCCATCCAGCCTGGCCTTGAACACTTCCAGGGAGGGGGCATTCACAACTTCTCTGGGCGACCTGTGCCACCACCCTCAGAGTAAAGAATTTCTTCCTAATATCTAGCCTAAATCTCCCCTCTTCCAGTCTATGGCCATTACCCCTCATCTTGTCGCTACACGCCCTTCTAAAGAGTCCCTCCCCAGCTCTCCTGTAGGCCCCCTTCAGGTACTTGGAAGGCCGCTATCAGGTCCTCCCGGAGCCTTCTCTTCTCCAGGCTGAACAACCCCAACTCTCTCAGCCTGCTTTCGTAGGCGAGGTGCTCCAGCCCTCTGATCATCTTCGTGTCCCTCCTCTAGACCCCCTCCAACAGCTCAATGTCCTTCTTGTGTTGGGGGCCCCAGAACTGGACGCAGCACTCCAGGTGGGGCCTCATGAGAGCAGAATTGAGGGGCAGATTCACCTCCCTCACCCTGCAGGTCACGCTTCTCTTGATGCAGCCCAGGATGTGGTTGGCCTTCTGGGCTGCAAGGGCACATGGTCGGCTCATGTTGAGTTTTTCATCAACCAACACCCTCAAATCCTTCTCATCAGAGCTCTTCTCCAGCCATTCTCTGTCCAACCTGTATTTGTGCTTGGGATTGCCCCGACCCAAGTGCAGGACCTTAGACTTGGTCTTGTTGAACTTCATGAGGTTGGCATGGGCCCACCTCTCCAGCCTGTCCAGGTCCCTCTGGATGGCATCCCTTCCCTCTAGCATGTCAATGGCACCACACAGGTTGGTGTTGTCCACAAACTGAGTGGATGGATGCACTTGATCCCACCGTCCATGTCACCAATAAAAGTGTTAAACAGCACCGGTCCCAGTACCGATTCCTGAGGGATGCCACTCATCACCGGTCTCCATTTTGACATTGAGCCATTGACCACAACTCTCTGGATGCAATCACCCTGCCAGTTCCTTATGCAGCAAGTAGTCCGTCCATCAAACCTGTGCTTCTCCAATTTAGCGACCAGGATTTCATGAGGGACAGTGTCAAACACTTTGCACAAGTCCAGGTAGATGACCTCAGTTGCTCTTCCCTTGTCTGCTGATGCTGTTACTCCATCATAAAAGGCCACCAAGTTTGTCAGGCATGATTTGCCCTTGGTGAAGCCATGCTGGCTGCTGAAATCAAATCTGAAGACCTACCTATGGTATAGGTGTCTGCTGTATTTGTTCATTAATGGTAAAGAGCAGAGGTTCCTGACCACCACATACTATGGCAGCAACTCCATACTGTGCATGGACTCATTTACTGTGCAGCTTGTTTCATTAAAAGGTATAACAAGCTATCATCACTGTGAAGTGGCATTTCTAAACAAATGAATCTATATGCCAAAATGTTTTAGACAGGAAAAGTGAGTTATGTCTACTTTACACATACACTTATGAGAAAGAGTCATTGGCATCACGGACTATTGATACATCAGCCTTTAACAGACCTCTACATGGCAGTCAACGAGATCAGAATTAAGGTTTTAGTACATTTTCGTACAAAAGTGAGGAATGTGATGTATGCACACCTATATGTCACAGCCATGTGACACATTTTGTACAGTACCAGTTATCAACATTGCAAGTGTTAAGATTAAGAATTGATGCATACCATAAACATAACTAAAGTGTCCCCTGTGTGTATTCTTGAATTCTATCTTAATTCACCTTTATCTTTGTATGCATTACAGACTTATTATTTTCCTTCTACTTACTGCCAAACAATTTTTAAAATAATTAAATCCAAGCTACTTTATAGAATGTAGAATGTGTCATCTTGAATACAGGGCTGTGTCACCATGAAAAATGTATCAGTTATCAGAACATCAGTTATCCACCAACCCTTTCAGCAGTACAAAGGAGAATACTCTAGCAAGAACACCTCTGCCACCCTCCTCAAAATTAAGAAAATGCCGACAATTCCTTGTGTATTAGGTACACGCTAGCACAAAGCATCCCTCTGAATGCTAGCATAAAGGGTTGAATGAAGCAATGCAAGGGAAGGGAAAAAAAATTCAAATAGCAATGCAGGAATAAATCCCAAAGTTCTCACTTCAGTTCTCATTTCCATGCTACTGTAGAGTAAGGCATAAGCAGCTGCAAGGCAAATGAATGTACAGCAGATATAAGAGAAAACCTGTACAACTAACAGTACGTTTATTTGAGAAGATCTAGGAAGAAAATGTGCACAGTCATAACTCACATGTACATAAAGGGGTAAACGCCAGGCAGTCCTTCTAAACCTTCATCAGAGTTAATGGGAATATGAAGACTACTGGACTTTTCTATTGAGCTGAAATCTCCCCCTGCTGTAGGAATTAGCTCTGAAGAGTATCATTAAAAAAGCAACTCTTTCCTTAATACATTTGCTCTACATGAAGTTTCTAGTATCCAAGTTTTTACTACATGATCTTTAAAAATAATTTTATCTATACTATCTACTGTGCTGCTGGAAAAATGAGTTGTCACACTTCAGCAACAAGATTCAACACAAGTACCAAGTTCTTCTCTCTGTTATTTTATATTATCATTCTCTAAGTTATCTCGCAATTCGAAGGCAAGAAAGGAACATTAATTTGACTTGTTTTAAGGTGATTTAATACTTATGCAGGTTAGACTTTGTCCTTGTTATTGCTGGCAACACTGCACAAGCCATTTAGTTAGAAAAATAGTTTTTTTTTTTTATGAACACAGCTTCTGGAAATTAAGCCACCATAACATCAAATCCCTTTTTTCCAACTTGGAAAAAAAAAAAAAAAAAGGAAAAAAAAAGCTAACGAATTAAAACACCAGGTTACTGGATATTCAGAACAGGAAAAAATCAAGTAAATGTTAAAAATTCATAAACCACAAAGATGAAATCTCATATACAGAAAATCAGGCTGGGGGTCTTCAGTACAACACAGGAATTACTTCAGAAAACCAAAGAGAANNNNAACCAAAAAAAAAAAAAAAAAAAAAAAAAGAAAAAAAAAAGGCATTTCTTCCTGTAAGAGAAATCACACTGACTTCTTTTTCCTCATAGCAAAGTATGAATTTCTCACCAGGACCACCAGTGCTTTTGGGCATATCACTTTTTGAGTCTCAGCAAAGGACTCCACTTCCTGCCACCGGTCACAGAGCATGTAGAGACACTTAAGCCCTCCAGTGCATTTCCAAAGTAGCCTAAATCACAGCTGTCATAATCCAGACTCTTCTTTGCAGTTAGTTGTCCATGGGAAAACGTATGAAAATGCATATATGTTTTTATATTGATGCGTTTTGGTTGGATCAGTCTTTTTAATCAGCTTCCAGGGCAGCAAGATGAAAATAAATGGTGGAACCATATCCCTAGATTCATCTAGCAGGTGTATAGGTAAATCATAGAATCACAGAATCATAAAGGTTGGAAAAGACCTCTAAGATCATCTAGTCCAACCATCAACCCATCACCACCATGCCCACTAAACCATGTCCCTGAGTGCCACATCTACACGTTTCTTAAACACCTCCAGGAATGGAGACTCCACCACCTCCCTGGGCAGCCTGTTCCAGTGCCTGACCACTCTCTCAGAAGAAGAAGTTTTTCCTAACATCCAAGTTGAACTTCCCCTGGCACAGCTTCAGGCTGTTGCCTCTCATCCCATCAACTAGTTACCTGGGAGAAGAGGCCGACCCCCACCTCACTACAGCCTCCTTTCAGGTAGCTGTAGAGAGCAATAAGGTCTCCCCTGAGCCTCCTCTTCTCCAGAGTGAACACCCCCGGTTCCCTCAGCCACTCCCCATCACACTTGTGCTCCAGGCCCTTCACCAGCTTCGTTGCCCTTCTTTGGACACACTCCAGGGCCTCGATGTCCTTCTTGTAGTGAGGGGCCCAAAACTGAACACAGCACTCGAGGTGTGGCCTCACCAGTGCCAAGTACGGGGGACAATCACCTCCCTGTTCCTGCTGGCCACACTATTCCTAACGCAAGCCAGGATGCCCTTGGCCTACTTGGCCACCTGGGCACACTGTTGGCTCATGTTCAGCCGGCTGTCAGCTAGCACCTCCAGATCCTTTTCCTCCGCACAGCTTTCCAGACACTGTGCCCCAAGCCTGTAGCGTTGCATGGGGTTGTTGTGACCAAAGTGCAGGACCCGGCACATTATTATAAGGTATTATGGTAATGTATTACCATAATGTACTATTGTAATGAAGGTGTCTATCCTAACAGAGCACTGATTTGTAAAGTTAGGCCATCATCCCAAATTGTGAGTAGCAACTATTGCACCTCCCTCTCAAAAGCGGGAAATATACCTATCTTCTGTTCCCTCAAATAATTTTGCTTGAATTATATTGGTTCTGCTTCTTGCATCCCACTGGATCGGGCTGCTCAGGGCCCCATCCAGTCTGGCCTTGAACATGTCCAGGGATGGGGCATCCACAGCTTCTCTGGGCAGCCTGTGCCAGTGCCTCACCACACCCTGAGTTTAAAAAGAAAAAAAAAAAAAAAAAATTAAGTTTAGCTGTTTAGCTGAATATAACATTTACCGAAACTATTCTTACAAAGGGTTAGCAGTATTATCCGTAGTAAAAGTGGCAGACTCAAAGGTGCTAATGTTTCACAAAAGTGCTCTCTTTTCTTCCTAAAGGGTGGGTACAGAAATCCCTTTAGGCAGCACAGCAGCTGCCCAGGGCAATACTCTCTGACCAGGCTCTTTTACATATTCCAGGTGTGGAGGGCATCACTTTTAAGATCAGGTTTACTTATTGGAAAATACTTGATGTTACTCGGAATTGTGACTTAGAATAGTGATACAGTAGTGTAATTGGATCTCTTTGCAGGCACAATATAGTGATTGCCACGTGCAGTAGGATCGCCATACAAATGTCGTTCCCACTGCCAGTCCCTGCACAGTCATTGTTGTGGCACTGGCCATCCCCAGTGGCTGCGAAGGAAGACGTGGGCTGAAGCTAGATCAAGTTGTCTCCTCTCCTCACAGTCTTGTTGACAGTTGTTCGATTCTTATACTCTGTGTTGGGCTGAGTGGCCCATTCACTCCAGCACACCCTGTGCTGCTCCAGCTCAGGGACGCGTTTTTCCTCCCGTTATGAAACTGAAGGAGAAACACCACCACACCAGCTGACTTATTCCACCCTTGCTAGCTGTTCATCTAAAACCAAGGCCACCCACCAAACCTTCTTGTTAGGATACAGACAGCTGCTTTGTGGCTGTGGTGGTCATTCCCCAGCAGGGACATCACCCTCATCCATCCGCACTTCACTTTCCCGTTGCAGGGCATTAATCAGAGAGGCACGTTCTGCACCAAGGGTTTGGTCAGTCACAGCCATGCCCAGAAAATGATGCACACCCTTATGTGAGTCTGTGAAGCTGAACCGTGACGTGAGCTGAGGCTCCCATGGGGAAGAGGATGCACCTGTTTTCCCAGCAATCTGCACAGCACTTACGCAATCGATACACACGAAATATTATAAAACATCACTTGAACTTTGTACACATGTTTTACCTGTTCTTACTCTGTGTTACATCCTGAATGCAGAGTGGGAATTTTCAGCCATGTTTAAACAGAGAAGCAAGGCACCAGTACCGCTGACAATCATTCTTGGAGTGGGAAAGTATGTAAGATCAATCCCTCAGAACTCCTTAGTTGCAGTGTGCTTCTGTCCTGGTTTCAGCTGGGACAGAGCTGATTTTCTTCACAGTGTCTGGTATGAAAACACTGTTGGTAACACACCGATTTTTTTATTTGTTGGTGAGCAGTACAGTACAAAGCCAAGGACATTTCAGTTTCTCAGCTTCTTGTACTGCCCTGCCATTAGAGAGTGGCTGAGGGGTACACATGTTTCTGGGAGGGAACAAAGACAGGACATCTGACTTAAACTGACCAAAGGCATATTGCATACCATATCGTATCATGTGAAAAGAGCCTATAAAGTGAGGGAACGGAAGGAAGTCTCTCCTTCTGCTTCCGCGGGGAGGGGGCTCGCTGTCTGCCTCCCTTCCTTGCTTATGGGCGGGTGAGAAATATTCTTCCTGTATATCACTATTATTATTGTTATTATTATTACTATCTTTTTATTTATATATATTTTATTATCTTTTATTCCTTTGGTGTCTCAGTAGAATAGTTTCACTACCTTATCCTGCAAGTTCTACTTTGTTTTTTTCCTTCACTTCTCTCCCCCATCCCACTGGTGGGGAAAGGTGAGTGAATAACTGTTAGGGACTAGTTACCTGATGGGGGTTAAACCACAAGAGGTTCCAAATTCACACCAGCAAGCAGCTGTACATCTGTTTTGAACAAGTCTTGCATCAATGCAAGACCTTATCACATAGTGTTTCCATCATGCCCAAATTCAGGATTTGAGCTTTCACTAAGCACGGCCTCCACTAGTTGTCTGGCATGGCCACATTTCTGAGATAGCCACTAATCTTAAAAATAGCTAGTAGCTAGATCCAGAAAAGTTTGTCAGGCAGCAAAGAAATAAAATCCTCAACAAGGTTTTTGAGTACTCCTGGCATTTGATCGGTTGCATGAATCAGAAGGCAGCAAAGGAGTGAAAGTTACAGTTAAGACATACAAGAACCTCCTGAAACTGAGCAAACTGCAGATGTTGGTAAAGGCAGGTGACTGCACATCGTCAGTATAGGCTAGTCAATGCCAAACTGGCCAAAGGTCCCTTCCAGGTGACCACTGCACAACTGGGGAAACAAAAGATTGCTGCACTTTATGAACTGATAGAATGATAGAAGTTTGTCAGCGCACTGAAGAAGTAAAGTGCATGTGTTTAAAGCACAGGAAAACATGTCTGAATAACTCAAGTGCAGGCACCTCTCATTTCTGATTGCCTGTTGGTGGGTGTCAGCATCTGTGGCTACTCAGCTGTCTGGAGCACAGCAGGGTGGCAGAGAGGGTGGGGGATAGCAGGAGAACCTGTGGAGCCCTCCAGGGTTGGCTGGTTATGGGCAGCCCTGCAGCACCCTGGCCTTGGGAGTCTTGGGGTGTTTGGGACAGCAAGGGACATGCATAAAGGCACAGCTTCCTGGGCAATGTGCCGTCTCAAGAGCCCCCACAAATCACCTTCTGCCCCTATTTTACTGATTTACCTTATGAGCTGCCAAGTTGGAGAGCAGGGTTGCAGTGCTGAGCCATGCACATCGCCTCCCGGTACCTCTGGCTTGCTATTTTAGTATCACTGAGTATTGCTGAATTACATGATTACTAACCACCTCCAGCACTCCACCTCCAGTTTATCTACCATATGAACATGGAGATGATGATGAATAACTGGGTTTTAACACATTTCACGATGCACTTTTTTGGTTTGTTTTCTACTATTAATTCCTAATGACTAATCCAGTCATAGATTTTTGTGTCAGTTAATTGTGTTGGCACATTAAGCCAGGTGAGTCGGGTATGATTGAGCTAGATGGCTGACTCAGGCCTATTTTACACACCAGAAGCTGCATTTTAACTAATTTGGCACTCATTGCCACGGACTTTTTATATACAGGGTGTTCTGAAGGATGGACTAAGTAATGCTTTGCACTTATTTGGTTAGTTGATATTTAGAGCATACACAGCCCCCTTCTTCAGGTTGTAGCCCTTACGGTTAACAGTATGTCCACACCAAACCATTCATCACATCTCACTGCCTGTGTGTTAGTCTCATCACACCCAGTTAAAGAAGCTATGTAAGCACTCCATACCTGATACAAGAGCTTTAGCTGAAGCCACCAATGGAATGATAATCAGTCATCTCTATCTGCAAGATGGAAACAGGGAGCTGGGAAGTCTGAACATCTGTAATCTCCCATTGTTGTTTGGGTTGTGACAGTGTAACCAAGATATAAGTAAAAGAATTCACAAGGCTTCTTCATAAGGCTATTTCATCCTGTTTGTTGCAGCCATTTCAGCTACAGCTATTTTATGATGGTTCAGAACAAAATAAAATTAAAAAAAATCTCACACAGAAGAACCGTATATATATATATACACATTTATTCTAGTCATAATGTTTCAAATTTTCCATTCTAAAGATATACTGAGATTGTCTCTTTAGACTAGCTGTCAGTGAGCTACAATCCAGTTAACAGCTGCAATATGCACTTTTCAGGACCTCTGAATTATTTATGTGAGTGGAGCTCCTCAGTCTTAGGGATTCACTTGGGGTTGCCCTGAGGCCCCTTAGTTAGCTCACAGAATACATACTCGTAAATTCCTGCTTCAGATTAGTCTGAACAGGGACTTGGGAATCTGCTTTACACCTTCAGGGTGTCAAGTCTTACAGAATGGAATGGGACAGTCTTTGGGAATGAAGGGGGTGTCGGAAAATACCTGTCCCTACCTGGCTAGCCTTCCCCAGGAGAGGTTTCAGGGATGGGAATCTCAACGGAAAGTCAGCACCTCACTCCAGGCTGGATATTTCTAGAAACAGTGCATTCTGAATATACCTGTATTGCTCGTGTAATGCTTGTAGGGTGACCTAATGAAGTTAAACTTGTTTTTCAAAAAAAAAGAAAGAAATCAGCTTTGTGATTCAGTCTCAGATGGTTACAGGGTATGTGGGAAAAGTAAGGGTTCAATGATTTATCTTTGTTTCACTCTTTCTGTGCCTCCCCAGCCTACGCATTTTATAAATAAGTCTTTTCTGAGTGTAGGTCTAGTTTGCATTGCAGACAGTCAGACTGAAGTCATACAATGCCAAAAGAGGTGTGAAAATCTTCTGAATGTGTCTAAAGTAGAGCGTTAATGTCAAAACATCTTTTCACTATAAAAATGCTAATAATTGAAGTGAATGCATATCCCAAATAGCGACACACATGAAAAGTTATATGTATTTAATTTTACACATTGGTCAGATACAGAACAACATTCTTCAATCTTGCAAATCTAAAAATGAAGTATTACAATGCTGGTTGATTATTTATATTTAGATGAGTAAGTTTCACGTCTCCAGTTTTAAAAATGGCTAACGTTCCTTCCTTTCTTCCCTTCATGTCTGTATAACTGATTACAAAAGCAGATTTTCTTTTCATCTGCAGTGTTGATATGGAGAAAAAGCTTGTTCTGAATTTGTACAAAATTTGGTTGGTTGGTTGTTCTGATCCCTGAACTGGTCATGTATACGTGGCCCAGCAGTCAAGAAGAAGTAGTATATCAAGACCTCCTGTCTTATTATGTCTTATTTTGTCTTTTTATTATTATTATTATTATTATCCAAAGCCTTTGTCACTTTGGCTGGCTTTAACAAAACCAGGAATTAAAAAAAAAAAAAAAAAAAAAAGTGAAAAAACCATTCTGCTCCCACTCCCAGTCACTTTTCTACCTAGCAAACTATACAGGGCAGCTTCTGTGACATAAGGTCAGTGTTGACATGTTCATCTGCATTTCATATTTCCCTGCCAGAAATCAGGAAAATTCTATTTTGAACTATTTTCTTCTTTCCTTAAACATAAATCAGAAATGTTATATTGATATTCCCAGTCATCCTTTTCACATTTGCATTATCCTTGGCAACATACCAAAAGAGAGCACTGACAATTTACTTGCACACATCCAGTGCATTCCCTTGCCAGAAAGGTTTATTAATAAGCTTTTATAGATGCAGTAATATAAAAGTAGGTATCCAGGCTCAAATACATATTTAAGGACACCAAAAATTCATAACATTTGTGATCAGAATGCAGCAAAACTTATTAAAATTTTGTTTTCCTATTTGAATGCAAGAGCAGAAAAAAAAATCCTGGAACACCTAAGATCTCAGTAAGAACACTGTATTGACTTTATGTAAGTAAGTAAACTCCTGGGATTAGTTACTCATATGTTTCAGCATATCTGTTACTAGGTATATTACAATTCAGGGATATAGTGCAAAATGTTTATAAAGTAGCTGTCAAACACAGCCCAAGAGAATACTGAAAACTGGGCATTTATGAGAGACACTGTGATGTGGAAACCATGCTCAGTGTAGAATCAGAAAGCATTCAAAGACGTTTTTTGGTCCAAGACTTTGTGCTGATTCACGTAATAATTAAAAAATAAAATTTGCCTCCCTCTTCCCATTGTTGGATTAAAGAACAAGTCCTCTGCAGTCCCTTTGCCTAGCATCTCCCTTCTGGATGCTCTGTTGCTCAGCTGATGTAAGCACCTGGGTGCTGTTAAGAACCACACCACTGAAAGGCACTGTCCCTGTCCCCAGTGCTCCCTCCTCATTCTCCTGCCTCCACTGTCTCCGTCCCTCCTGCCAGCCCACACTCTGAAGTCCCACGAGCCCCTCAGGGGACCAACACAACTGAAAACCAAGCAGATGGTTGGATTTCTGTCAGATCTGGCTCTTGTCTGGTTCATTGTAGAGTTACACAAATACTTGTGCTGATGAAAGGGAGGCTGTGGCACAAAGATGGCTACGAAATACCAAGGGATTATGTGGGAAGATTTCTTCATTTTGGTAGTAGCATTGGCTTAAAATGTCTATTGAACTACTGCCTGATTTAATAAGGATGTAGACAAACACTCATTTGGGAAGGAGTTGTCCTGATGTGAAGCATTACCCTCAGTTGCTTACTGTTTCTTGGCAGGAAAGATGTTAAACCCAAGCTGTTTGGGTACTCCCGTGTATCAGTTTAGATATGCAGTAGGTAATCACTGGCACAGTAGGTATGATACCTTAAATCACCACAGCTGTTTTTACAATGACTATAACCGAAGCTTTACATGCCAAGTGGGTGAGTTTTGTGCACATATAGAGTTACTGAGATCTCCCTGTTTCCAATAGTTTTCACAGATTACATTGGTGGGAATGTCTGGTAAGGGTGGAATGAAAAAAAGCTGGGCTTCCCGGAGACTGGGGACTGATTTGCCTCTGGGATCCTTTGGACATCTTTTCTGTTCCCGGTTCTTCCTGCAGTCCTGGCAATGGCTGGCACCACTGTGTCTCTGTTTTCCTGAGGGTGACAGCGCTGCTGCTCTTTGCTTGGACTCAGACTTCTGAAAACAGAGCACTCATGAGATTCAAGTTCAAAGCAGAACAGATTCAGTCTTTAAGCCTGATATGAGTCGTTGGGGCTACATTCATGTATTTGCAGTGTAAGTGGAGTTCAATGCTTCAGCTGTGTTTTGCTGCAGCTTGAGAATTCATCAGCTCATTACTCCCCAGTCAATGGAGGAGAATGTGTCCATGACTCTTGGAGACATGAACATGAAACCAAGGCTTAAATCCTCTTTGTTAGTCTAACTTAAGGTGTTAGACTAAAGGTGAGCACAAAGGCTTCATTTCCGTTTTGATGTGGATGAGACAGTCTATGAGACAGTGGATGAGACCCAACACTAGGTGGGGGGAGGAGGTGGAGTTCTGCTGGTATTTGGAAATTTTCACATTACACTTGCAAATCTTGTGTTCCTTGGAAGTGCAGATCCTTTCTCCTCTCCTCTCCTCTCCTCTCCTCTCCTCTCCTCTCCTCTCCTC
>VXAV01008942.1:69905-86850 GCA_013399715.1 Alectura lathami | reverse complement strand
CCCCTTTCCCCTTTCCCCTTTCCCCTTTCCCCTTTCTCCCTTCTCCCTTCTCATTTCATTCCTTTTTAATTTCTTTTTTCCTTAAATATAGTTAGAAGTTTATGATCTTCAGCAACATCCTCAAAATCTTGAGCACTCCTCCTGCCACAGCATGGGGTGCTAGAGCTCAGAGGTCCCTTCATCGCTCTGGGTCCCTTCGTCAACACCATATAAGGCTGTGTCTAGGGCACAGCACAGGACAGGTTCTGTGTGTACAGAGTGTGATTCTCTGCAGAAAATCGAGGTGGGTTGTTCTTTGTTCGCCATGACTCACCAGTGCTATGGTTTGCAATCCAGCCTTTGCTCTGGAAGTACCAGGTGAACCTGGGGAGAGTTCAGCAGCACCTTTGTCCTTCGGTCTGGCACAAAGCAGGGGGATGCTGGGGAAAGGACAGCAGCACAAGCAGCCTCCAATCAGGTCATGACTATTATTTGAGGCCTCTTCTTACATAGAAAATCTAGCAACGTGAGGATTGCTTTGTCTTTTGTATTGCCTTCTCCTATGATAACTAAATGATATGTGTATTCTCACTTGCCAATGACACAGACACATCGTTGACAAGTGACATTAGATGGTTGAATATATCCTTCCAAGTTGTAATCTTATGAAATATCTAAACTCAGCCAAACCTTAAAGGGCTTAAAATAATCAATGTTATGACTTATGCCAATAAAAAGTGTAATTATGGCAATCAAAGTATAGCACAATGATTGACTGCTAAATGAAGTTTCAAATGCTACCATACAGCAGTATTTCTATCACATTTATACTACCATTTTCATAAATGCTAGTAGATATGAGGTATATTATCAATTATGTTTTGGAAAGTTGCGTAAATCTAGGTTTACTCAGAGAAAATAATTAGCTACATTCCAGACTTTTAGGATCTCTTGACATTAAAGATTTACACCAAACAACTCCAAAGAGATTAACAGCTCATCAGATTTTTTATAATACATGTCCCTGACAGGGTGATGAATTCTGAAAGCAAACCTCTGCTAATTCTGTAGTAGTTTTAAAATACTGAGCTATTAGCTGGGCTAGTTTCACAACCACCTCAATTTTCATAGCTGTACAGACAACAAATTTCAGAAAAGAGACCCCTGAAAATCTATCCAGATGCCTGTGTTTATGTGTGTGTGTAATATTGTTACAGTAAGAGTTTTTGGAAATAACTGGCTATCATTCCATATTTGAAAGGATAAAGTAAAAGAACTGAAGTTCAAGAAAGTTCTGAGTGAGTGGAAATGTGAAATTTGACCCTTGTACATGGGTTGAAATAGCACAAATAAAATGACAGTGGCTGAGGGCAACAGGAATTAAAAGAACAGCTCAAAACGTCCAAAAATGATGAAAGCAAAGCAGAACAGAACTTTTAAAAATAACCGTTGTATAGCCAAGAACATTAACATGCTCATTTGTGCCAAGCATGTCTTTAATGTATTGTTAGTTTTGAACAAGCACCGATCAAATTTTATAGAATTTCAACATAATAAAATGTGTCATAGAACACTGTTGGAACTTGCCTCCATACTCAACATAAGCAGGTGGTAACTAAGCAGGTTTTCTATTGATGTTTTTATTGATAATGAATTCCTGCTAGCTGTTTCTCTCCAGTTCTGATATTGTACATTTGAAGGGTACCCTTATGTCTTTTGAAAGTGACAGCAATAATAAACTGCTGGGCTTCACAGATTTCTGTGCAAGAAAATAAACCAGCTTCTCCTATCTACCTGCTCGATCCTCTCCTGGCAGAAAACTAACATTTATTAAAAATAAAATAAAATAGAATGTGTAATTGCTCGGGTGAAATTTTTCTATGCTAAGGTCACTGTCAAAATACTTTATATTCAGCACTTGTTAAATGTTAATTTTTCCAGACAAAGCTGTGTTAGAGAAGAAGGCAAAGGACTGGAAGTGTTGTGCTAGCTCATGTACTCTGTGTGGACAAACGGCTTTTACTCAGTAAAATGTTATGGGTTATTTCTGATACAGCTGAGAATTTGGATTCTAGTGTGGCAACACTGAAGTAACACCATGCAGTCTCCGTGGCAGAAATAAAACTGTGTTTGTATCTTGTCTGTTTTGGAAGTCCTATGGCTATACCTCACGTGCACCATGTGGGAGGGTTTGGGCTCCTCGCATTTCCTGGCCTATGGGCTCATGCAGCATGATCACAGGCTCGGTGCCTGCTCAGGAACAGCCAGGCTGGGAGAGGCAGTGGGACTGAATAGGTAGTGACTGCAATGCAGGTGATAAGGAGAAAAGGGGCATTAGTCTTGCCTATACATGGGACCTTGTCATGAAGACATGTTGTCTTTGGCCCTGGTAGACACTAGCCAAGGACACCAAGACACCTCTGCAGAAATACACTTAGATATCATTCATGAGGAAGAAGAGAAGAGGAGATAAGGGGAGCCTCTGCCATAAAACAGACTGGACCAGGAACAGACACATTGCTTGAGGGGCTGTTCTGGCCAGCTATCCCAGTTTGGCCGGGAGCCATCAGTACAAAGTCAGCTTTAAGCTGGCTGACAGCAGCCTGTGGAGATCTCATCATTTGATGCCCGGCACGGTTTGTTCAGTGTAGAGGAAATATGGATATCCATCTCAACTAGAGATTTTATGCCTCTATACTTTGTCTACGAGTAATGTGTGTAACACCCTGTAGCTCACCTTGGTGTGAAATCATGGCAATTGATAGCAGCATTTCTTCAGGGACAGACTTTCTCTCTTACTTTTATTTGAAAAGCTCATCCCGTACTAATTTAAACTGCATCAGAGCATATCTAGTCTTTCAGTGGCATAAAGTGTGTCTGAGGGATTGCCCTGATGGTTATCCTGCTGGGTAAGTAGGGAGATAGGATCTAACTTTTAAAATACAGATGCTTCATATACTCCCAGATAAGAGATTTCTCTTCAGTAATACTCCTCCAGTACATGGAATATAAATTGTTACTTGAAAGAATGGGATTAAGTTTACAGCAGTACCAGTAGTTACAGCTAAAGCTACATCTGAAGCAATACTTTTAGTTACACTTATCTAACAAACTACTGGAAGGTCACGGGAACTGGTCCAGTGGGCTGGTAAAAGAAAAGGTTAACTAAGCCATCTGTCAACCTGGTAAAGCTTTGAATGCGAGACACTTTCCAGTTATCTTTTCTATGTCTGACATTTTCCTAATTCCATGTAAAATTATGCATTAACTGTTTTTGCTGTAATCTCAATGGGTTGCTATTGTTCGTTTATTTATTCATATGCATACTAGGACATCAATGTCAACAGAAATAATTTGTTGTTATTTGCTCAGATTTCTCAATTCACCTGGGTTTTTATAGCTTAGACTTCCTAGTTCTTCAGAATTTGTGATTCACCTTCAGCCCAAAGACAGCATATTTAATTAACATTTCACAACCCTATACCAGTAATTACATATCTCAAAAAAAAAAATTGTGTGTATCCAATGGCTATCCTCAAATAGTCTTTGTGTTAAAATCAGCTGAGGGATTAAATTTATTTCAAGCTATATGTATATATATATACACACCTATATATAAAAAACTTGGTTAAACCCCAATGGCTACTTCAGCAAATGGACTTCAAAGAGGTAGACATTAATAGGTAATCTGAAATTTGGCAGATAGGTAGCCGTGGTACTGAAGACATGCCTTTTCCATTTCAATGACAAAATGTCTTAGTTCACAAAGCTGCAAATTGCTTATGAATCTCCACTTTTTTTCTTGTTTTTTGTTTTTCTTTACTTTTCCTGCTGGTAGTGTAGCTCATATTTATGTCAGTCTCCTCAACACATGCATGTTAAGGAATTTATTACTAAATTTAAATCAAAAATATTTGTGACATGTTTTTTTAAGACTTGATGTTTCAGCTTGCATGTGTCATACACAATCAAGTCAAAACCAGCCAGTGTGAGGATACTGGAAGGGTAAATGTTTAAATCAAAATTTTTTTTTTTTTTTTTTTTTTTTTTTTGTATTTGTACTACACTTTATTTTGTTGGTGACAACAATAACCATGCCACTTGTACAGACGTTTTATTACAAACAGGTTTCTAAATTTACCGCCTAGTTCCTTAGAAAATTTAACATTCTTCCAAGTTTTTTATCAGGCTTTGTAGCCTGCATTTACCAAACTCTTGTTTGATCTCTAAAAAACAGCTATAAAATACTAAGCAGTAGAATACAGCCTCTAGTATCACATCTTATAAACAATTTCTGCTTTTTAATATGTCAGCTATGACTTCTGTAGCAATTTTCATAGTTACACTTTAACCCATGAAGTTCAATTCTTTCAGGCAGTGCAGAAGTTAATATTGTAGATCTTTGATTTCACAGAGTACGATCAACTTTAAATTTGATATGACAGGAGGAAGATCAAAAGTTGTGTATCAAGCAGAAAATATTTTCATAAAAAAAAAAATTCCAAGATACCAGGTCCCGTACTTATAAGATTTCTGCTCAGTATACTTTTAAAAATCTTCCTGATAATTTGAACCCTCTAATTCTGTTCATTTAATATGGCTTTTAAGGTGTAGTGATAATTTCAGAAGAAGCCTCTTCCACTTGACAAATTTATGAAGACTAACAGCAGTAATTGCAATCCTTTCTTAAATCAGCTGTACCGCCATTGGTCAAAAACTGCAAGCAACATGCAAGGTTTTTTTTTTCCAGATATGTATTATGGAGAAAACTAAAATTGATAAATAGAACCCACAACTTTCTTTCCAGGTCATGTTAACATGAGACTATTCAAGCAATGGAACCTACAGTAGCCTAAGCTGATCAAAGTGTGGATGTTTCTCTTCCCACTACATCTGCTGCCTGTTCCCACTCCCTCCCTTGTGACAGCATTCATTTTCTTGTAAGCACATTGTGAATCTTTTCAGGCACTTGATGCATCTGAGAACAAATGTAGCAATAAAGTGATTATTTCTTAAACTTCTCTTCTTGAAGGAGCTTAGCATGTAGTTGTATGAGCAGTAGAGCTGATGCAGGGAAGGGAGAGCCACAGCAGTCTGGAATGAGATCACCTTACACAGGTTTGGAGCAGTCTCCTTGGTAGCACTAAGCGCTGATTCTGCTCACTGCTCATGTGACTCACGTCACCTGTTTCTCAGCATCTGGCAAGGAAGTACAGATCCTCTGACCTTTGTCTGAAGTACTGTCAACTTCACGGAACATTAACTCTGTATGCACTTTGTGGTCATTTGCAGTGCCTGACATTTTGGCAATATTCCAGCCTTGCATCCTCACATGACTGGCAGCTTGGTGTGTAGTCTTTGTAGTATGGTATAATAATACGGTCTTTAAGGCTGCATAAAGTCCTAAGCATAGCATTTCAGGACAATTGGCTGGTTTTGTGTGTATGTGGTGGGTGGTGATGTCTTGTACAAAACTAAGCAATTCTAGTGTTCTGCTTACTGAACACTGTAGCGTGAAAAAATAGCAAGACATTGGTAAGATGATAGGCTGAGGTCATTGTAACAAGATTTTCAAAAGTTATTTCAGCTCTATTCATGTCACTGAAAACTTTGTGCATGCCCAGAGGGGGTGCAAAACTTTTGTGTGTAAAAGTACTCTGTTGTAGCTCTGGCATCAGAAGAAGAGTCACAATTTTTTTCACTTCAGGGTAGGTAGCTCTAGCCTTTTATCTCTGAAGAACATCAGGTGCGACCATTCTGGTGAATTACGTCAATGCATACCTCGCTGTGCTCCTTGTAGGACTTTTGAAATAGGCATCTGTTCTGATTCTTGATCAGTGATGTCTCCTCTGACATAGGGCTGCCTGCAGAGGTACAAAAATGTAGCTGCTGAATGTTTCTCTTGTCCCATCTCACTGCCCATCCTTTGTGAAGGTAACATGACCCTTGGCACCCAGCACCTGGCAAATTATAGAAAAAGAGTGTAAAAAGAGGAATATTTGGTGAGCAGGTAGCTGAGGATCCTTAAAGGTAAGGAAGAGAAGGGCAAAGAGGCAACATGGCCAAGTTGCTGGCCATGTGCCTTGTCCAAGGAGATTGGACAGAAAGGTACTCAAATAGGCAAGAGAGAAATGTAATTTGTTCACATTGTGAATAGTCTGAGAAACTTCTGGAAAACATGTAATGCTCCCACATTTTTTCCTTTGAAACAGTTCTGCTGCCTTATGCAACTCCATCTGATGTGGTATTGAACACCTCTTACTCATGTATGATGTAAGTTTTGCTAACCACAGATCCTCCCACCCAGAAATTTCACTTTGATAATGCCACATCTGGGCTGCTATACCAAAGCTGATTTCTGCCATGGCTTTCCATCTCCTAAGTTTAACCAGGGAGAAAACTTGCAATGATATCTGATCTGTATGGCTGAAAGACCTTTTCCATTTTTTGATTTCACAATAATAGCATTGCACCCACATTACCAGGCCGTTCTGGCGAAAGTTACTTTTAGGGATGCTGGCAGGACTATTTAGAAGCAGTAATATGGTTTGATGTTCTTTCTGTCTCAGTTGGCCTGCCCTTTAGCCAACTCAGTTCAATTTCAGTGTAGCAAGGATTCTGTGAGGTCTGGGTGACTGTGAAGGGGATCTCACACAATTGACTGTTCCCCCTTTTCATTCCTCAAGAGAAACATCTGGGTCTGCACAAATGTCACCTAAATTTTATCATTAGATTATTATGATTGGCGCCTGCAGGTAGTAAGCATCTTGCACTGCTATACCACCATCTCCATGAAATCATCACTGAAACTTCACCACCAACAACCCAAATACTCACCCAGGCAAAACTCACCATTCTCCAGGACTTTATACTTGCAGCAACTCCTGTACTACTGCTCTTGGAACACCAAACATTGCCCAAATGTTGATTCTGGTGGTGGACCAGCACATCACACCTTTCTAGATCAGCTAACAGTCCTATGTTTCAGATATAATTTTTATCATATTTTTGGAAGATTAAAAATGTAACCAGCTTAATAAAGCTGTGTGTCTTGATTCTATTAGAGAAGCATCACTATATATATATCACTATATATACTTCAGGGAAAAGGTGATTATGTGGCCAAGTGCTCAAGGTCCTTAGGAATTACATGCCTGCAGAACGGCACGTCAAGGAAAATGTCTGTAAAAGACATTACTGCTAATAAAATAACATTACTGTGTATTCTGAAGTAACCTACAGTGAATTGAGATATCTGTGAATGTGCAGTAGCTTAGACTTTGCTTGGTTATTGCTGCTAATTAACAGCTTTCTGAAGTGCAAGGGTGTTTCTGGCTGAAATAAGAACAGAATGTCATACAGTATGGGACTATTATAAACCATTCCTTTAGCTCACAGGATGTCATATAATCCTACACTTAGGATTACATACCACATTCCAGTGAAATAAAATCAGATAATTGCCTGTTGGTTAGTGGCAGGTCTAGAAGAGCTTACATTATGTACTGAAGGTTCCCAAATGTTTGACAAACTTCGTAAGAACTGCTCATTCTCCTGTTCCTGTTTTTAACTTCCTTGAATAGAAAAGAGAAGTCTTTGTTCACAAAGGTCCTTATTCAACATTTCTTAATACAATAGATATTTTTTAACAGCGGTGAGATGAAAAAAAAATAGCTCTTTCAGTTGAACATTTATTAAGACAAATTCTAGGATACAATGATTAGTAACAACCCTTATGAAAATGAACCGCAAAGTGTTTAAAGACTACAGGTTCTCAAGATCCTCATTTTACATCGGATATGGAAAATCAAATGCTCTTCAGGCTTAGTGAGGTAGAGGTGCAATTCTATGCATCAGTAGCTGGAGTGGGGCTGTTGGTCACAGAGCTCTGTGTCCATGTGCCAGCAGGGCAGGTGGCTTGGGAGCCAGGGGTGTGTGTGCTGGTTCATGCGTATGCCTGCTGTGGCACATGCTGCTGGTTGGCCCTGGGGACGTGGAAATGGGGCAGCCTCGATGCCCTTGGGCTGCCAAGTATCGTGGAAACTTCAGCACCCAAAATAGTCTGCTCCCCTAAACAACTGCCCTTCATGGAAAATTTTAAACACTCAGAATGTGATCCAGGAGGGCTGAGTATTGGATCAGTTTCTCCAAATCTAAATTGCATAGTAATTCCAGTCTTACGCATCTTCAGCCTCTTGAATCTTGGGGTGACTTCTACTCCTGTGTTCCCGAGTGCTAACTTGCTGTAGATATGCTTAAATTCAGTCTAACAATACTTATGGAACATATATGTATCTTCAACAATAAAATGCTTTTATTGTGAGCCATAGATGTCCCTTGGTGTCTAAGCTGATGTATGCTTTGGTGAAGCTTGGTCTGAGCGTCTATGCACCTGAACTCTACTAGGATTATGAGACAGGTAGATGACATCCATGCTTGGACTAACCTCCCAGCATTTTAGGCCTGCTCAGCCTGTTCCTTATTCATTCTGATTGTGCTTAATTAAATGAAAAACACAGACCAACAGTGTGCAATGACTTACCTAGGAAACTGGGTTTAGAATGTCTGCAGTCTGAGGGTGGTGGGACTACCAAATAGCAAAACACCCTAGTGTGGGACACTTCCAGGACATGTCAGCTCCTGCCTCAGCTGCTGGAGCTGATTCCTCCTTACAAAAGTAAATTACAGTTTCGTGGAGACAAAGAGCAAACAACAGGCAATCCTAACTACAGGCCGGAAACAAGAAAACTGGCCATGAAACAAATGTGCATTATATAGGCTTCTGATCAACTTGTTCTCTGTATTTTCCTAGGCTTGTTTTGATATGGCATAGGGAGAATAAGTGCACAGGATGAGGAATTTCAGGATATATTCACAGAATTTCAGCAGGGCATTTAGATTGCACGGGTGTTATGTAATTATTCACGTATTTGGGAAAGATGCAAAACGTTAGATGACAAGGGGTTATGCTGCGGGTTTCCTTATGGGATGCTAATTGCTGTCGGTAAGAATTGATTTTGCTGTGGATTAGCTGCTGTTTTTTTCTCATTAATAATCATTTTCCTCAGCACAACTTCAAAAAAAAAAAATCAAGCCTGCTGAATGTGCGATTTTCTTAGATGAAATACAAGCAGTCTTTCTTTCTTAAAAATGTGTTTGCAAACAGGGGTTTATAAGCTTGTTGGATAGATGATTTCTATTAAAAACAGTTTGGCAAACATATGGATTAAGTGTTGCAGTGACAGAAGATACCCAGTTCAATTAATGTAAATGTCAAGCACATTGATTTTAGTTGTATAGGAACAAACCCCTGGCAGGAGATAAAACGGTGATGTTTTAACCATTAGAAAGAACACAGGGATTGAAAACAGATGCTTACACATACAGTGAACTTAGACCTTAGAAGAATGACTTTTTGTATGATGATCTTACAATAAAAGAATATTTTGTGATTAACAACAATGCACAAATTCAATGCATCTGCACTGAATTCTTGTATTTGTCTATCTTACATCAAATTTCAAAGAAAATTGTGATACATTTCAAACTTTTCTTATTTTATTGAAGCAGTTCTTAAAATATCTTTTTTTTTTTTTTTTTTCCTTCAAAAAAATAAAACGAGCTAGGTCTCTCTTATGAGCAAAGTATTACCGGAGACAGTATAGATTCACTAGGTGGCAGCATAGCTAGTAATTTCCTGAAAAATGTACTTCGAAGTCCATGCATGTTTTAGGTACATTTTGGCCAATATGGACATGAAAACAGACAGAGAAATAGTCTCTTAAAAAGCTAATATTAATAAAACCAAACCATTGTAAGTATGGCATTCTTTCAAAACATGTTAATTTAAGGATATGCTCTATATCTGAGGCAAATTACATGAATATGTTATGGCATGGTAAAGATCTGGAACAGAGCAGAGAAAACAAAATTCCTAAAACTGGTCCCACCATAGCTTTTAATTGAGTTTATAGCAGGAAAAAATTGAATTACAGCTTCAGATGAAAACAAAGTAATATTCAGCTGTTAAAAGGTATTATAGATCATCTGAGTTGACCATAACCAAGAGAGAATTTTGGTCAAGATCACACCTCAGGAGAAAAAATCACTGGCAGTGCTCTCCAGAACCTGGTACAGGGCAAACAGTGTGGTGCCAAATGGAAGAACAAAGGGAGCAGAGAACAAGCTTACCTGCATGGCTGACCATTTTTCAAGTTATGCTGATGCTGTGAACTTGTAGCTGAAGTGTCCTGGCTGGGTATGAGACTGGAAATGGGTCTTACCTGGATGCAAGATCCTCTCTGATTTCATGGTTTTACTGTAAATGAGTTTATTTTTTCCTTCTCTTCAGAGGAAAAACAAGGTTATAGCCTTCTCAGCAGGAAAAATGCATATGAAAATACATCAGTAAATGGCCTGAAACAATCCAGTCTTCTTAACTTCAAAGATTCAGATGAACGGATTAGCCCTTCTTGTTTCTATATTTGCCTTACCATCAATTCAGAATGGATAATGATGATTTACGGAAATGTTCTGCAAGCAGGCTATCTCCTGGTACAAATCAACATAATTATCCGATAATCTCTGTTCTCCAATGCTTCTCTCAGCCAGTTATGCTTAATGCTTTTCAAGAGTGTTTGCAACACTGCTGCTGCTAGCCCACTTGGAACCCAGTAGTGCAGCATTTAGTCAGGCCACATTTTCTTTGTCTGCCTAATTTCCCCTCATTAGTGACTGTGAGATCCACCACACTATATTTCAAACTTTAGGACTTTAGATAAGCAGTTTTTTTACAGCTTTTTCTGAGGTAACTTTGCAGTATATTTCTGTCTGCTTCTTGTGCCTTCAACAACTTTTTTGCAATAAGAACAGGAGGAGGAGGAGTAGATGACAGAGAGCAACACAGTCTTGAACTAAAATGTGGTCCTGGTACCAAGTCACAGGGACTGGCAACCATTCACACAATGCTTGAGCCATGCACTTGCTCTTTGTGATTTCAGCATCATTCCCTGATGAAACTGTGGTTGTGCTCACTCAGGATTGATGAACGCTTTTGTACTTTTGGCAAGCATCAGAACCATTGCTCAGAAATGATGTGCAATGTGTTGTAAATGTTGCTGTTTATAATGAAATGAAACAGATTTTGTGTCATTATAGTGCTTGTATATATTTCAAGGGAAGAGAGTAATAGAAATACTGTATTCAAAGTAACACTAGTAAATTTAATCCAGATTAAGCATAACACAGTGTAGTAAATCGAATCATTATTTCTGAAGTCCAGTAGAGCAAAGATAAAATATAACACTTAAATATGTGTATATATTTTTACAAATTGTATGTGTATGATATATAAACTTTCATTCATCTGTACAATCCAGTTTTCTTGCAGAAAATTCAACCTTTTTGCCTGAGTATGGATGCAGTTGTCAAAATGTTGAGCCTTAATGACACTCTCACTGAAGTGCGTGGAAGCCTTGCTAATGCTACTGCACTGGCGTGAAGTTCTTCTTGCATCTCTGGCTCTCAGTAATTGGGACTTGGACACCACCTTGCCTTCTGCATCTCAAAAGTTGGTGTTCTGGGGTGTCATAAGACTCAGGACAGGGCGAGTGATGCACTCAGCCCACTCCCCCTCATGCTAGGCATGAAAACAAAGTGGGCATTGAGTCAGCAGAGCCAAGAGTTCACCGTGAACCAAACAGGAACTGTGCTGAAGTCTTTTGAGAAGGAGAAGGGAGGAGTAAGGTAAAATAATTGTTGCCCAGAGAGGTGGTGGATGCCCTGTCCCTGGAGACCTTCAAGGTCAGTCTGGACAGGGCTCTGAGCAACCTGATCCAGCTGTAGGTGTCCCTGTGCACTGCAGGGGAGTTGGGCTAGGTGGCCTTTAAAGGTCCCTTCCAACTAAAACAATTCTATGGGTCTGTGGTTTTATAATTCCTCTATCAGCTGTTGCAAAAGCAGAATAACTGCATGCCATCAGTCTTGCAAAAGGCTTGCCAAAAGGAACAGTTCTAAAACTGTATAAACAATCTGGATTAAGAAACATTAAACACATTCACACCTGCTTTCAAGATTTGAATCTGTAACTCTGCAAAATGTCATCTATGTGAATAAAAACATCCATTTCTCTTTCACTAAACATCTGTTTGGAAATGATAAACTTCTATTTCTGCTATGAACTTTCCTGTCTCATTTACTCATCTATCCCTCTACTAGTTGAAATATATATTACTGATTAACACTGCACATTATCCATAAATTACTGTATTAAGTTATTCCACTCTTTGCCTTCTCTGCTTGGCCTATACACCACAGGATTTTAAATAATTCTACATACAATTGCTGAACTTTGAAACATAAACAATCTGAAAACCAAAAAGAACTTGTAAATAGGTACTAAGAATGGGGAACAGTATTATTCTGCTTTACTGTTAAATGCAAGAGACTCTCATTTGCAATAGAAAGCAGTCAAACTCACACCAGTGGTATGGAAAATGCTGTACAATATTTCAGAACATGCACATACGCACATTTTCAGTGAAAGTGATGTATAGGTTTTGAAGAAAACTCTAAGGGTGGAGAAAACAGAAGAGGAATTGATATTAAAGTTTAGAAACTAATGGAAATCCAAATGAGTGTATCAGTAAGGTAGCTGCAGCTGTATTGTTATAAACACATAATATATCGATAATGTTCAGTTAAGGAACTTGGTGCATCCATCCTGAGTACTTGCAATTAGCTTAAATTGATATAAAAATACATGTAGGCTGGCCTATTTTTTCCTTGTTTTTACAAAGGGTAGATTCTGGCTTGCTAGCTTAAGATGAAAAGTGTTCGTTTTTAGCTAAGCTAAGAAAAGCATTAGCCTTGTTCTGTAGTGTGGAAAAAACATAGTTCTATCTGCCTTCTGTCTGAGAAACCCTCCTGCAAGGAGTAAAACAAAATTTACTAAAAGTCATAGCCACAGAAACATAGGTAGATTGAGGTTGACAGGGACCTCTGGAGGTCACCGGCACCCACCCATGCTCCAGCAGGGCCACCCGGAGCTGGGTGCCCAGGCCCATGTCCAGGCAGCTCCTGGAGATCTCCAAGGAGGAGACTCCACAGCCTCTGGGCAGCTTGTACCAGTGCTCTGGCACCTGCACAGCACAAAAGTGCTGCCTGCTGGTCAGAGGGAACCTCCTGTGTTGCAGCTTGTGCTAAAAATTCTTACCAGACACATTGATTGCAAAAGCAAGTTCAAATTAAAATGGCAATATATTGCACAAGTTTTGGAAACTTAAAAAGGCTGAAGGCTGTGAAACACCAAGTTTCTGTCACCTGTGGAGTTATGTTGTACAGACCACTGAGAAAATCTTTGGGGACCTTGTGCTCTAGTGAATCTCTTTCCTGCACTGCACAGCCATTTCTTATCTATAATTTGCATTGAGAATGCCACAAGAGGCTCATTGCCTGTAAATAAATGAGTTCCTGTATTTACACAGTAATGTTCACCCCCATGCACTTTCAGAGCACTGTGTAAAATTGTGGTATTTCCTGTACCAGCAAACCTCCAACTATCCTTATTGTTTCCTATTGTGCAAGAAATGGCTACTCTGGATAGCTGAGGACAAACATCATTCTGCTAACAGCTATTTATAATATTTCTACATCTAGTGCCTGCATTTATGATCATTGCTTTTAATTTATATTTTGTGCCAAAATGCTCATTTTCAACTGAACCTCTAAACTTAATACTGTGTACAAAGAGAAGGACGTACCATTGGACTAACAACCCCCCTACATTTTGGCAATAGAAGTTCATTACTCCACATGATCCTGAGGAATCCTGACATGGGAGATTACTTTCTGAACTGGTTTGATTTTAAAAACATGTGGCCGTCCTTCCCATCTGGGCTGAGCCAGCATGCTTTAAGCCTTCCCCTGTTGTAAGACTGTACGTCCTAAGGGAGGGAGCCTGTGGCTGTGGCAAGGAACATGACAGCTTACTCAAGAGATGATGCTCTAACATATCCTTCAGACCATCACCTGGCTCCAGAGGATCACACCTTATAGAGAAAGGCACAGAATTAGGAAACATCACATCAAACATCACATCATCGCATAAGAGGACTTTAGTTTAATTAAACTAGTCATCAGCAAAGTTAATAACAGAAAAGGCATCAAAATTTATTGTAAATCAGAACTTTTTTTTTTTTAAACGAGGGATATGGATTTAAGCTTCACTTGATGGGAGAAACTATGGGAATAGTGAGATGCTTTCAGATCCCCTGGTTAATAAAGAGTAGAGCTAAAATACAGCTGTTGATTCAATGAAAATTGAAGGCTCTTCTGTTTCAGTCGGCAGTGTACAGCCATGCTATATAACAGCTACTGGTGAGAACAGGAGTGCTGCGACAACTGGAAACTGCAAAAGAAATTTAAGTAGAAAAAACCTGTAATTATTGATGCTGGAATGTAAGTAAGTGGGAGACCAAGGTTAACATCAGCAGTTTTCTTGGAATGGAAAACAAAAAACAAAAACAAAACCAGAAAGTGCATGTCATTACCCCTTCACTGACAGATAAAGTAAAAATATGTACTAGTCCCTTCCTCCATCTGCTATCCTGTGCACTAAATTCACACTAAAGTCAATGAGAATGTGCGTGATAATGAGTATGTAATAAACTGTCTGGTTATGTATAAATAACTAACAAAACTGCTCTCCTGAGGAAGATGCTATCCAGCCTTGGTCAAAAGATATTTTCTGAGAAAATGTTGAAATAAACAGATGGATACTGACAAAGTTCCTGATGTTTCGTTTCAACACAAAGAATGAATTGGTATTTTGGCAAACTACGTCAACAGAGGCTCCAGCTATGCTGCTGTGTGCTCTTCTGCAGATGTGCTGGAGCCATTTGCAATATGCTACGGTAGCCAAGCTCATTCTGCACAGCATTTTGTTCCAGATTATTTCCTTTAAATATGTTTGGGAATTTGCTTAAAAATATCTTTAAAAAAACTGTAAAAATAATACTTTTATCCTAGCATCAGGTTAATCTGTTTAGACATGATCCTTTTCCATCCTTAGCAGTTCAGTGAAGCCATCAATATTCCTCTGACAATAATTCCCCTTGTGGAATTATTACTTAGGATTTCAATATAATAAACCCTGGGAGATGTATGTAAATAATGCATAAAGGACTCTTCTTTATCAAGCTTCTATGTTAATTACCATTTAAGCAAATCTAACATTTATAAATAAATACTCTGTTATAACCCATTCATAAATGAGATTTTAGACAATACTGTGATAAACTATGGTTTATGGGATATTGATATGATCGTTATATAATTATTAATTATGGCTTTTTTAAACATTAATGAATGGCTCCACTGTTATTGTTCTGCAATGATTTCTTAAGCATCTTCTGCCATTTATTGGACATAGGCAGCAGATTATGTGTGTATTTAAATCTTCCTTAACAAATATTTGAGAAAACAGAGACCATATTTTTAAAACATGCTTTCAGTGGCATCTTTGTGTAGATGTTTGCCCTAAATTTGTCCTTCTACATTTTAGCATAGAAGTTTCTTTCACAGTCACTTCTAAGACAATTTCCTGATATAAGCAATGCTGAAAATCTATTGTTTTCTGAGTTACTGGCTCAGAAATGAAAGTGTTGTTTATAGGCTTCTCAAGCACGACTACAAAAATGGTAGACAGTAGGATGTGCTTTCAAAATGGACTAAATATTTTGAGGGCTTCTTTACATTCAGGGTTTGGTCTCTTTTGTTGTTTTTGTTTTGTTTTGTTTCTTTGCTACCTTACGTATTTCAGTTTGATTTGCTTTACTATACAATCCTCTAAAAGTTACACATCTCCCAGTATGTCTTAGGTAGTTCCTGTGGGAAAACTTACATCTGTAAGCACTGCAAGATTTTTGTGAAAAGAGGCAAACCCGAATGTAGCGCACTATTTTTCAAGCAGTAATTATTATTTATATACTGGGAGTGCAAAAAAAAATACATACACATTTTAAGAGCTGTTATCTACGTATTACTTTTTGAAGTTGAATAGAATTACGAGAGCAATGTGTGGTGTGAGGACGTTAACTCAAAAGATGGCATTAATCAAATGAACGCTGGTGTCACCATGCGGCAGGCAGGGCAGACACGACAGGCAGGACAGTCAAAGAAAACAGCAGAAGCACGGTTCTTGTTCGAGGAGCACGAGATCATTTTGAAGCAATCAGAAGATTCTAGATGCTGATGGCAACCCCTTTGAGCACCTCTTGTAATTGCAGAAGTCAAACGTGACTTGTACTTACCTTTTGCTCTTGGTATATATTGACTTTTACAATTTTAATACGTTTTTTTCCTTTCTTCTAATGTGTATACATTTTTTTTTGGCACTCTCTGTAAGTATACGTATAAAATCCACTACTTATAAGTACAAGATCCCTATCAGAAGAAAAACAACAAGACGTTTTCTAAGAAACAGGAAAAAGAGGGTACAGCAACACACTACCGTGCATGTGTTGATGGGGCATGCAGGTACGGAAATCTCTCTCATCCAGACCCAAGAGAAAAAGGAGTGAAGTCACTCTGTCCTCTTTCCGCTAGGGCTTAGACTATTTCTCCACTGGTTCAGAGCACCTCCTGAGGAGGACAGACAGAACAGCTGAAGACCTCGCTGCTGAGCTGAACTAAATCCTGAAAACTACAGAACTGTAATTTTTATGCAGTACTCATATTTTAGTGGAACAACTAAAGCTAGAGTCTTGTTATTTTTATAGCGCTAAGACAACATAATTGTCACTGAGTCAGTTTAGCAGGATGCTGAGAACACTGTCCATGGGCTTTCCAGTTGCATTATTCATTTTTAAATTAAATATGTTTCGAAATGATTTACTGTATAGTGACAGAGTGCTCTGCCTCTTGAGAAGGCTCAAGCCATATTTCACAAAAATACATATTTGGGGTA
>VXAV01008942.1:40602-62416 GCA_013399715.1 Alectura lathami | reverse complement strand
GCCCGGCCGAGCTCCGGCGCTGGAGGGGCTGCGGACGCTCCCGGACCCCTGGGCAGCAGGGAGAAAGCGGTCAGTGTGGGGAGAGGCAGACTAGGGTATATATATTTTTTTCTTCTCCCAGAAATAGACTTTCTGCCTGCCGCGCCGAGCCGGCGGCACGCCGGGGCTGCCGCTCCCCGTGCAGCTGCTACACCCTCTTTTGTCTGCTGCGGCTCCGGAATACTTTGCGCGCTGCCACCGCCCGCCGCGCTCCGGCCCCGGCAGCTGCCTTCGGGCTTCGCCCCGCTCCCCTCCCCGCCCCGGGAAGTTTCCGTTTGCCTTTATTGCCGCCCAAGTTCGGGTTTTCTTCAGCTTCGTTTGAGGAAAAATGGTGGTGTGGTGACTAGATGGAAGGGTGAGACGGGGGGACGGCGAGAGGGTTGCACTCTTCCCTCGATGCAAACGCAACTCCCTGCTCGAATAAACCGCTCCAGGGCAGACAGGAGCCCGCTTTGGGGCAGACTTTGAAACAGAAGTACCGCGAACAGCTCGGGTGCGGAGCGGATTCTCCTGGTATCCTATCGCCCACAACCATTGTGGGTGTTGACGCTGAATTCAGCGAGCGTGCGGGTCCTGCAGGGCTGAGATTGCGGGAGCGATGTCCTTTGACACTTGGGAGTAATTCTCATTAGCCACTGCTGGTCTGCTTCCTGCAGCGCTTGTCAGAAACAAAGCTGCTTTTCTTGCTTCAAGACAAGACTATTCAGACGAAAGTATTTATCTAATGTATCATTTTGTGTAACATGAGCTGCACAATAACCTGTGGTCATGTGGTGGACCTGCACTTTGTAATGCTTGTAGGAGGTGAGGGCTGTATTGCTCAATTAAATTCTGTCACCGAAGGTGTTGTCTTCCACCTTGCCCTGGTTCTGGATCAAATGCACGGGCAACTACTCTGTTATTTTTCGCACACTTCCAGTGTGTGATGGAGACCAAAGAAAGAAACAGTGCATTCTTTCCTTTAATAGTTCTTGTACTCCTTCATAGAAAGTGTGGTGGTGGGGGGGGGGGAATAAAATATAAGAAAATTTCCACTGAATGCAATTTGAATTATTTAGTAATGAAACCAAAGGGTCTTTTGAGTTTGGAACATTTTGATGTACTTCTAGCAAAATGCTTGTTGGGAGATAATTTAAAGACAATTTTTAGTAATTTGATACATGAGTTACAATTAGATTTTTGCCTGAGCGCAGAAGAAATGCACTTATGGAAGAAGATACGTGGTTGATAAATAGTAATTTGAAAAATAAAATCATATGTAATTTCTACTTTGTTGGCATAGAAACATGTTTGTTGCTCCTTTGTTGGACTGCAGTAATGATCCAAATGAAAGTTGGAAAAGGAATAATGATGCAAGTGTTCAGCACTCTGGCATTATTTCATTCCATGTATAGAAACAGTTTTGCCCAATACAGCCTAGCTGGAATTGGAACAGAATTCATTTTTATGGAAGCTCTGTAATCAGATTATAAGAGGTGGGCTGTCTGAATTTAATCCTGTAAAGCATGGACTAAGCAAGCCCTGCTCTGACGAAGCACTGCAATGTATGCTGACCCTCAAGCAGGTGAGGAGTGCCAGGTTCTGTCCCTAATGATCGCCTGTGGTGTGCGGTTGTTTCATGGAGCCAATAACTTCAGTGAAACCGTTCACTGGCTTAGCAGCAATGCTGGGCCTTTCCTGGAGCAAGCTCTATGTCAATACATTCTGCTTCCGTTTCCTTGACTGCTGGGCAAGAAATACTTGTGCCAAACACAGGTGTTCACATCAGCCACGTCTCATGGGTTGTATGTTCTCGGTTGACTCATACCTCTCTGGGAACAAAAGGAGGAAATGAAAAGTGGAAATTAGTTAAGGAGTAGAATACATGCATGGAACAACAGGAGGAGGCAGCTACTTCTCCTAGCTTCCCAGCTTGTTGAGTATAGTTTAGGAGCCAAAAATATAGGAATGCTGAAAATCAGTGAAAACTCCCAGTAGAATTACTGAAACCAGATGAAGGTATGATATAAAAAGTAAGAAACCTAAGGAGTACTGTCATGAGTAGTTTCCTGGTTGTNTAAACAGAAGATTGCTGGCAGTCTTGCCTATGACAGCAGAGATATGTGGTGGAAATAGAAGCTTGGTATCCTAGCTAGTGATGCTGTCTACACTTGACTTGGTGCCATTACACTTTATAAACAGATCAGGTACTTTTATCTCAGGTGTTGATCTGGTGGTACTGGAACAAGGGGAAAATTGCAAATCACTTTCCAATATGCAGGATCAGACACTGAAACCTGGATTTGTTTGTGAAAGCATGGGCATCCTCTCCCAGTTTAGATACCCTAAGGTGATTCAGACACTGTCATGATGCTGGCAAACAGTCTAAGGAGAACCTGATCACTTGTAGAAAGGCAGCTAAAGGCTGAATATCTCATTAGGTAATGATTATGCTATGATTCTACACAGGAGCCTTTAAAGGGATTTGAGTCTGTTCTGCAGATACCTTGTAGTTAAGATTTCTGGTGCTGCAATCTGATGGATGTGGAAAGACACCCCAAATATGACATTGCTGTGAGTATTTAGGGAGGTTCTTCCTGGTGCCTGTGTACAAGCAGAGTCTTTGTGTTTCTTCCTGTGCTGCCAGCTGTATGCCTGCCTTATGTTGCTCAAAGAAGGTAATCAATAACCTAAGATTTGAAAATCTTCTTAGAAGGTTCATACACACATTAAAATAAAGAGATGTGTACGCGTTCCAAGTCCACTAGAAATTAGAAGCATTTGCAGGCAGTATTTGAGTTAGTGCTCTTGTTTTAAAGCATTAATAGAGTAAGGAAAACTTTCTACTTTTCTCCCTTACTAACACATCACTCACACAATCTATGGGTAATTAGGTTCTTAATCAGTGGACTATAGATTGCATGGAAAGGTGAAATGCTGACAGCACCAGTGAATGAAATTGTCGAACAGATGTTTTACACAGCTGTTACCCTACCCACTAGTTCTACTAGCTCCTGAATGTCAGCATTTTGTGGAGCTGGTGACAATAAGCATTGTTCTAAACTCCCCTATCGGGACTGCGGTCTGACTGTACAGCAAGAGGTTGTTCCTCTGTTCCCCCCCAGCCATTTCCACATGACACAGTTCAGTACCTGCAGTATGTTTGTAGCCCCTTCCCATGAAAGTGGATCCTGGCAGGAGCATCCTGGGCAGACCTGATGGCTGAATGTGGTATGGAAATATTCAGATTATGCTGGTCTCCTACTATAAATGTAATTACATTCTCCTACTATGATTTTGTTGCATGATCAGTGATTTTAAAGATCATAATTTTGTTTGGGTGCTTTTCCCTAAAAATCAAGTTTTTCTTCTTCTTCTCGGTCTCTTTATTTATTTATTTATTTTACCTAAAAAAGTGTGCCAGAGAGGCTCAGGAGCCACCTAACCAAAACTGAGAACCTGAGGATGATGTCATCATCCATGAGACCCAGTCATCCAGCAGAGATTTCAGGAAAGGTAGTGCCAAAACAGAATTGTGGAAAATGAAGCCATGAACACAGCTTCTGAGAATCGTTAGGAGTAGTTTAAGGCAGTTGTCACTTCACTCTCTGGTGTCCATTTATATAAACATCTCATTTTCATCCCATTGTAATTGTAAGCAATTGTTCCTTTTGTTGGAAATGTGACCATTTCCCTCCAATTAATTTAAGTAGAACTGAAGGACTTTCTTTTTTCTTTTCTTTTCTTTTTTTTTTTTTTTTTTTTTAATTTCTATCCTGCTGAGCTTGATGATGAAACTCTCACTGAATCAGAGAACTAGGATTTGATTGTTTCAAAATCACAAGAGATGTAAAATACAGTGTACGTTTTTTTCATTGCCACTAGTTTAAAGACAAAGGACTAGAGGAGAAGAAAAAAAATCTCTGAGCTGTTTCATAAAGATAGTTGGATGGGGCATCCCAGTGCTGCCATTTTAAGACCCATCAGTAAAAAGTGTTAAAGTTTGAGCCTCCTGAAACTAGGTGTTTCTGTAATTCACTCTGGCTGTGAAATGGGAAGGGCATTTTCAATGGAGGGTTGTTAAACCTCTGTGCTCATCGACTGTGAGTCCTAGGAACTGGTTTGTGACTTCTAATTCTTTAACTCAGAGTAGGAGAGGTTTCCACTTTGATGGCTTTGACTTATGCTGGGATCTATGGCACTAGCTCAGGGAGTGGATATGAAATCAAAACAAGTGTTTTAGAGCTTTACGATGATGGTCACACAATTTATCCACTAACAGGGAAGGGAATTACAAAGGTCATTTTGATTTTTTTTTTTTTTTTTTTTTTAATGAACTTAAACCGCCATCAAAGCAGATTAATTAGGAGGCAATTAAAAACCTTCACTTACTCTGCTGAATTTAGTGTGTAGTGGTAACAGTAATATAATTTGATTTTTTTTTTTTAACATTTTTTGTCTGAGAGTGTCTGAGTAACTGGCTCCACTTATCTGTAATCAGCTGCCTATTGTTGAAGAACTAATTTGTATAAAATTAATTTTATCACATTTTGCTATGTATTGAATTAGAAATAAATGCCATTACTTGTACCATAACTTGCCTGTGCATCTAGTTGCGTATGTAAAATAGTAGCTCAAAGCTCTTGCAGTTTTTCTCTTTTGTGTGATTCAAAGTAACAAAGGCATATCGCATGCTGAAATACAAAAGAAATATACAGTAAGATATGCTGTAATAATAGTAAAGTTCTAATTATTAAATTCTGGTATACCATGACTGAAAAGCATCAATTTATGGTTTATTAGGATTCAGCATGTGAGAAACAAGGGGTAAATGAATAAACTTAGAGCTGTTACAATGTTACATCATTTTTCTGTGTACTGGAACACTCATAATCAATAATTACTTTGTATCAGCAGTACTTGATTTTCATACAGGTTGGCAGGATTGTCACCTGATGGTGCACACTAGTTGTTGACTTGATACAGTTACCAAAATTTTTCAATGTGTTCCTCTCTCTGCATGGGTATACTCACAGATACAATCTGTCTTTTTCTCTTGCTCAAGTCTGAAATTCAGCATGTATTGACACTGCAGTGGGATGTAGGTCTGAAGTACTACTTCCTGAAGGGGGGTGACAGCAGCGCCATGTGTTGGGGCAGCATTCTGCTGCAGCAAGCAAGTGTTCCTAAGGAAATGTTCCTTGGAGCTGGCAAGGTGTACACAGCTTGGCTGCTATGGCTTCTTTCTATCATCTTGTGCTAGACACACATTGCATGTAAGGTGTCAGACTAATTTCTGACTCCTACAGTTTCCTCACAGGGGAGCGGAGGGGCAGGCGCTGAGCTCTGCTCTCTGGGGACAGCGACAGGACCTGAGGGAACGGCATGGAGCTGCGTCAGGGGAGGGTCAGGCTGAGGGTTAGGAAAAGGTTCTGCCCCAGAGGTTGGCGGGCATGGAACAGGCTCCCATACTTGAACAGATTTTTCTTTTCAATGTGTTTTGCTATTTCTATATTAGAAAAATACTGAGGCACAGGCCTGTTCTTTGGACACGAGGCCAGCCAGAGTGATCTGGTTATTTACATTATGTCTGTCCATTCCCAAATGGATTACAAGAAATTTACTAAATTAGTTCAGACTTGCACACAAAATAAATTTCTAGCTGACAGTTCATTAATGTCACAATTACTGGCATTGTAAGAATAGCTTGGTTTAAAAAACAAAACAAAAGGCTAGCAAATATCAATAATAATGACATCCAGAGGCTTAACCAAGAGTTCGTAAAATTTTAGAGCAGTGGAGTCACTTTTTGTTAGTTCAGTGCCTAAGTTCTTTCCTTCAAATCTTTCTTACAACCCCTACAAAGTATTTGCTTTGCTCTTTGCCAGGAAGAAGAGTTCAGTTCTAAGCTTTATTTCCTAATCCAGCAATTCTTCCTTTACAGTTGAAGAAGCATCTACTAGGGAAAATGGGGAAAATAAAGAAAAAAAAAAAAAAAAAAAAAAAAAAAAAAAGAGAGAGAGATCTCCAGTAGAGCAAGCTGTGAAATTGGGTGGGGAGAGAGATTTGGTAAAACCAGAGATCGCCCTCAGAGAGGGTGCTGGTATAATGGAAAGTTTGGTTTGGATGATTTTTTCTGGTGAGTCATTTGCTTTGGAATTAAATGAGGATGTTGCTCCTCAACAGTGAGACTCTGTTTGGGAATACCCATATTCCCAAGAGCACGTGGCTGAAATTCTTCTAGTACTTAGGGGCTTGGTTGATTTTTGTTTGTTTGTTTGGTTGGTTTGTAAATGGTGCTTGGACTCTGAGTAAAGTTTATTGTGTAGATTTATCCATTGCTTTATATTAATAATCTTGTGCTGTGCTTAACTGCATGGGTTAGATCCAGTTGCCCATGTTCAGTAGCTCTGTGCTGTACAGAAAGCTCACAGAAACTCTGACACAATCTATTACATTTTCTTTGCCTTACTCAAAGAATTTATGTAGTTAGACAGTTCATTCCTTGACAACTGCAGGACTGTGAATATAATGATGTTTTGAGGACAGAATTGTAGATGAAGATAGGTCAGCACTGTAGCAGCAACCACTGACATTTTCTAGGTGCAAGCCCACATTTTTGCAAATAATGTCTTAGACAAATAACAAGGAGACTTCTTATTTGAGTAACTGGAAGTACAAGTAGTGACTCTTACCATGTCGTGTGGCTGGAAATACATCTGGCATTAGTATCATACAAATGTTTCTCTTTCCTTTCTGTAAATCAATTGATGAGGCCAAGTACTGGCATTTGCCATGGTTGGCAATTTAGAAGCAAAAGATGTGGTGGGGTAACACTCAGGTCTCCAGCAATGACAGCAAAGATTCTGACAGACAGCAGTAAAAGAGCCCCAGAAAAGGGGTCTGGTCTGCTTTTGTGCCTACTATTCTCCAATTGTTTGCAGCTTCTGAACTCTGCAAACACTCAAAACCTGTAGCAACAAGTGCATTGTATTCTGAAAGATTGCACGTACCGTAGTCATACACATGTATACTGCTTCTTGTCTACCTTTTGGCCAGACTTCTGCCTTTTAGACTGACGTACTTGATGGTAACCTACGGAGAGTGAGTGCTGGGGTTACGTTCCAGCCAAGCTCCTGCCCACATATGCTGATTCACAATATGGAAGACAGAGGAGAAAGGGGTATTTGCAGGGATTATTAACATGAGCAACAAGCTCATATTTTCAAGCTATTTCTTTGAGATCTTGAGGCAGTGTGTTTGCAAAAGCTGAGATTTTTGATCATGTTGTCAGCTGAACCTTGAAGCTGAGGTGCTAGGCAGGTTTTTATGATTCCTACTCCTAACATCTCATTGTGAAAGGAAATTATCTTTTTAGAGAGGAACACAAGTGAGACAAATGAGGTAGAAAAGGTCTCCCAATCCTACGTCATACATTTCTTACTGTTTTGCATTAATTGAGGTTTTCCTGAAAAAAACAATATGAGATTTGGACAAAGCAACAGAAAAGATTTACAAAACATATAAAATTACTTTCACACACCTAATGTGTAAAGATGTGGCCACAACTAAACAAGCTTATTGTATGCATAAGCTGGAGGATAAATGTTGCTGAGAGTGACTTTATTTACACAGATTTTTCAGAAAAATTATCAGTCATTATGATCAAACTGTACAAACAAAATATTATGAGCCACGGCAGAGGTCTGAAAAACAGCCAAAGAACCCATCCTGGATTTCATCAAACTCCAAAAGATTATATGACTTCATGTTATGACTTTGGGAAAATGATGAAATAGAAGCTGATTAATGGCTTGTGTTAATTGTTTTGTATTTGGCTTGTGTTTTAGTTTTCAGGGTACATTACTGTCAGACATTTTTTTATTGCTCCTTCTCAGTGTGGGTTTTGTTTGTTTTGACTAAGACTGACTTGACATAGTTATAGTGCAGCAAATCTCTATTCTGTCTCAACAGTTCAAGATCAGGGAATATGAAGAAAAACACAACTATGTAGCCAAGATGGTGTTGCATAATTTGGATGTCTCTGGATCTACTACAGCTGTTCTGGCTGATCTGACAATATTTTCTATTTTTCTCAAGCAAATGTGGCTTTTCTGTATATATGTTGTCTTGTGAGGGGATTGGGGGGTTTAGGGAACAGTTTTCCCTTTTCTATTAAACAAACAAGCAAACAAACAAACAACAACAACAACAAAAAACCTAGGTAGTGGGTTTGTGTCATATGGAGGTTTCCAGGCCCTGCTTTGTCAACTTCGTGCTGTGGCCCTGCTTTTTGATGTGAATCCAAACCACCCTGCTATTTTATAGACACAGACAAGACACCATTGTGTATTACAACATGCAAGAGTCTTGTGAGCATGATGTCAGGAGAAGTGTTTGATAACAACCGACTTAGTTCTTCTCTGAAACAGTCCTTTAAACACCTGAGGTTTTCTGTGTCCCTGCAATGCTCTAGATATACTAACATGTCTGACTAGAATGAACTTTAGAAGTAGTAGAGATTATTTCCATCTAATTTCTTTGATTATAATAGAATATTATGAAAGCATGTGATAGGTTAAAGTACGTTAATCAATATATGAAATAGATGTTTAGTTTTCTTATTTGTGATATTCAAACTGTAATGGGAATGTAGTGGAGAAGATGTCTCTTCCAGTCCAGGTAAATACTTTTTAGGGAACTTCTAGAAGTGCCTTAACACAGATATGAAAGACTAAGGCCACTAAATCTCAGAAGGTCAGATGTTCATTCTGCAAAAACCGGCCATTCATGAAATCCCATATCCCTCACTTCAAAAATAGTAGTAAAATCTCAGTAACCTTTAGATCCCAGTGAGTTTAAGCAATAAGCTTAGAGTTACAGGAGAGACTGTAGAAATGTGCTGAGAATTTACTCTCCTTCTTCTGGTTCTGCAGTCCCAGCTGCTGGGATTGAAGCCCTGGAATGTTCTGTCCCTTTCTATGATCGGTGTGCCGTAAGGCTGTGAGGGCGAGAGGTCCATGCCTAACAAGGCTTCTCTCAGAATGTGCTCTGTTAGCTATTAGCTGCATTTTGGGGTAAACCTATTAAGTCCTTTTATCTGCTCAGTAGTGTTCAGTGATCCAGAAAAAAGCCCTTCCTCGCTGGTTCGGATGTGAAAAGAAGTGGTAGAGTGTGCACGTGTCCATTCCCACAGTGTCACCAGGCACTGCGCTGCCTCGCTGAGGTCTTCATTGTCTCTGCCATAGGTAAGAATTTCAGCGGATGCCGAGGTGAATGTGGGGTGGCTGTGAGTATTTGTGGCTGGGGTTCGTTAGGCTTAATGTGTGGTCATGTCTGAAATGGGCTTTGAACAGCCAGTTGTTTAAGCAGTATAAAAAATATTGCAATCCTGCACTGGACAGTTTGTACAGTTAATGTGATTGAAACAGCATCACTAAATTTGTAATGCATTTCTGAGCTGTTCTAAATGTGGAGTTGTATACATAAACCTTATGCAACACTGTATAGAAATCATGTATTCAAATCATAGAGGTCTCACTATAGAAGCACAGGAATAAGAACTAGATGACAAGGGCCTTATTCTTGGCTTTGGCAGAGGTATTCTGTGTCTTTGGACAGCTTGCCTGATTCTGCCATTCCAAAAGTGCATAGGCACCACATTTCTGTATTATTTTTTATTCCTTTGGAGAATATGATCTCTAGTGTCTTCCCTCAGTGTGCCTTTCTAAAAAACAGAGGTATTTCTAGATGAGGCTTACCACTCATAAATACTCATGAGGGTTTTTTGAGACCTTTGAATGAAAAGTGCTACACAAAATCAAATTGTTTTTATGTATGCTGAGTGAAAGAAGCTCTGTGAATGTTGGTGCCTGAACAGAATCTAGTGGCAGAAGCTGTTTTAATGCACCAAAATGTACTGGAAATCCAAACAATTGAACAGAAATTAACAATTGAAATTGGATGCATTTTTAGTAGCGAGAACAATTAATTCTTAAAGTACTTTCTAAGAGCTGAGTTGTCTCTCTTTTGCTTAAAATCATCACCATCTTTCTGAAAGATCTAACTCAAGAAGTTATAGGCTTCATATAGAAATTAGAGGTGAATGTCCTTAGTTATATATGCAACATGCAGACAACAATGATCTCTTCTGGCCATGAATATGTTTATTTTTTTGGTGGAACAGTCATATGCATGTGACTAAATAGTACTGTCCTCTAGAGGGATTTAAATTCCATCAAAGCTATTACTTTGAAATGTATAATGTAAGCTCATTATTTAGTCAAACATAATGGCCTACATGTTTGTTTTAGGTAAGTATCTCCAGCCGTATTGATAAATAGATGTTGGAGAGATTGGAGCTGAAGGGAGAATGCTTCTCTGCAGCACACAGCTACCTGGATAAAGTTTAGATTGCACAAGCTATGTGTAGTGAATGGAACAAATCTGTCTGAGTAGAGTGAAGTTCTCCAGACACACTGTCCCTTTAGCGTATTATTTATGCATGGCAAAAGTTGGGTTAATACTGGTAAGCGTGCCTGACAAAGCTCAGTTCTCTGTAGTAGTGCCTGAGAGAACACGGGCACCAGACATGGGATAACTTTTACAAGTGTAGTCTGGATGAGCTGGTCCAGATGTAAGACTGGATAATTTACCCAAACCCTATCAGGTCAGGAGCAACTCTCACGCTACAGGTTTATGTTTAATGTCCAATACTTCATACAAGAAATTTGGTAATATTTTTGATGACTCAAACAGAAACTTGAATCATATTTCTTGTATGTCACACGACTGGATCGTTTCAGCACTCTCTGCACTGCTTTTAAGTTGAAATAGCAGTCTTCCTTCTGTCTTCCTTTGCAGCCTGTAGGAATATTAATGGGAATTGCATCATCTTGGATCTAATGTTGGAGTTAGCTCTGCTTGGAGGAGGAACTTGGACTAGATGACCACTGGTGGTTTCGTCTACCCTAAATTATTCTATCATTCTGTGATGAAAGAATAAGTGGCTTTGCTTTGTATGTGAGTAAGAATCGAGTCTGCACGCTTCAGAGACACATAGATGTAAAGATAGCTGGAGCCTTTCCAGAAGGAGAATGTGAACGTCTCTACTAGCTGTGGAGATGAAGTTCACTGTCTGAATCTCACTTCTGTGAAGGTTATGACTTCTGCCCTGTGAAATGGAGCTGCTGCCTGCACTCCATGTTGTGCATTGACTCAGCAGTTCATCAGGAACAACTGAGCCTTGCTTCTCCTTGGAATTGAAGGAACGATAGTCCAATGGTGTGCACTCCTTTTGTATCTTGAAACCTTTTCTATAGAATCATAGAATGGCCTGGGTTGAAAAGGACCATAAAAATCATCTGGATTCAACCCCCTCATTGTAGATAGGGTTGCCAGCCACTAGATCAGGCTGCCCAGGGCCCCATCCAGCCCGGTTTTGAATGCCTCCAGGGATGGGGCATCCACAACTTCTTGGGGCAGTCTGTTCCAGTGCCTCACAGCTCCCTGAGTGAAAAATTTCCTCCTAATATCTAACCTAAATCTCCCCTCTCTTAGTTTAAAACCATTCCCCCTTGTCCTATCACCTCACATAAAAAGTCACTCCCACTCCTTCAAGTAAGCTCCCTTCAAGTATTGGAAGGCAGCAATGAGGTCTCCCCAGAGCCTTCTCTTTTCCAAGTTGAACAGTCCCAAACCCCTCAACCTTTCCTCATAGGAGAGGTGCTCCAGCCCTCTGATCATTTTGGTGGCCCTCCTCTGGACCCGCTCCAACAGCTCCACATCCCCTCTGTACTGGGGGCCCCAGGCCTGGACACAGCACTCCAGGTGAGGCCTTCCAAGGGCAGAGTAGAGGGGGACGATCACCTCCCTCTCCCTGCTGGCCACCCCTCTCTTGATGCAGCCCAGGATGCCAATGGCCTTCCTGGCTGCAAGAGCGCACTGCCGGCTCATGGCCAGCTTTTCTTCGATCACAACGCCCAAGTCCTTTTCCGCAGGGCTGCTCTCAAGGAGTTCTTCTCCCAGTGTGTACACACACCTGGGATTGCCCCGACCCAGGTGCAACACTTTACACGTGGCCTTGTTGAACCTCATCAGGTTCTCGTGGGCCAACTTTTCCAGCCTGTGCAGTTCCCTCTGGATGGCATCCTTTCCTTCAGGGGTGTCAACTGCACCACTCAGCTTGGTGTCATCAGCAAACTTGCTGAGGGTGCATGCAAGGAGTAAGAATGTTGTACATTGAATAAGAGTGTTTTTATGTCTAGTGTTACGTAGTAGTACAAGTCTGTCAGGGCTACTGTACTGGTAGATTTTGATAGATGGAGGATCATGTGTGGTCTTTGTATTAATTCCATATCCTGGCTTGATCTCTGACTATCGGAAGGCATCTGCCAGCAAGAGGCAATAGCTTATCGCTCTGTTTAGAAAATAGTGCGGGTCAGAATAACAGTTGGATACTAGTGCTGGAACAAGTGCATGACTGACTGCCAGTCTGGCCTTTCATTAAGTAAATCTGTGATGAAATGTTCAAGATCTTATCACACTGTTAAGTGTGAGAGATTATGGGTGGCAAGGTTCTGTACTTTCATGGAGTTTTGGGGACAAGTCTGTCTGGGAGGCAGAAAACACCCTGCCGGTGGTGGGGTTAGATTGTTTGCCCTGGAGAGGAGGATGGCACAAGTGGGTCAGGCAGTGAGGAGACTCCTTCCTTTCCTGGGGGAAATCACCCTCTGAGCTGGCTGCATTACAAGCTGGGAGCAGGCTGGCACCCAAAGGGAAGAAGTATCACTATGAGAGATTACCTCTCCTCCTACCTACACTACTTACAAACTGTTGGCTGAGTAGCTGTGGCTGTCTTTGCCTCTTGGTAAGCACTATGTGTACATTTTGGAGATTCTGTTCCAGGCACTGGTAAGGATGGATCATATTTTTGGAAGAACGCTTATGACATCAGTGTTTTGTTCTTGGTGAGGTACTGGCTGTTCCAGATGGAAGACCTAGGAGAAGAAAGGTTAATGTGCTATTTTTTTTTTTTTCCAGCAGAGCCAAATTAGATGACAACCTGCGCTGAACAGCTATGAATGAAGTGTTATTTTAAAACATATGCATTCCCTCTACTGTGTCATGCAAATACTGCCTTAAATAAATATTTAGTTTAAGGATAAATATATGCTTTGGTAAGTAAAATAACACTTTGGCTGTTTTATAAAAGAACATAAAATTACAAGTCACAGTGTTCATGAAAAGACTGGTTTGGCATGTTTATGGGATAGTTAACCAGCTGGAAAAGTTTCCAGCTGGTACCTGGTGATCGTACTAAGGAGGAGAATTTCTGTGTTGCTTGCATGTTTGCGAGGTTAGCTCAAAGTGTGGGATGTCTCACTTTATATTCATCCATGTCACAAAGCAACACATTATGTTGTGGTCTCAAGGAATCATTGAGAGTTTGCCTATTAATTACAGTGGGACCAGGTTTTCATATACATAATTAAGTAGCATAAATGATGTGCTCATTCTAAATTACCTTTTCTACCCAAAACTCTAGAGGACTTTACCAAACCCTTTGTATTTGCAAAGAGTCTAGAGCCAGGCCTGAAGTCAGATTGTCTTGATTTAGTGTGAGCAGACTTGATTATTGTTCAGATTTGTTACTCAATGTGATTGAATAGTTTTTCTTCTGATACACCTTTTTTTAGAAGAGAAATAATTTGTATGAGAAAGATCGTCAGAATATTGTGTGAAACACCGAGAATAATCCCCATTCTTATTTAGGTGGGTTGGTTAACAATGGGGAACTTGCGTATTAGTCTGCAAAATCAATATTACATAAAGAAAAGTTTTGTGAACCATTTTTTACTTCAAACAATATTTTACAATTTTGGGCAGAACAGATGATTCTTACTATTTTTTCTGTGTGTGTGTGTCGTGTTCTTCCATGTTATCAAAGAGTCTAAACAAAGTTCATCATTGCAGAACTGATATCCCAGCTATATTCTAGCAAGTCTGCATGTAATTTAAGTATTTGAATATTTGTATACTCTGGTCTTTCATTTATCTGCTAGTGAATTACGAGGCTTTGCTGTCAGAGATACTTTGACTTAAAACACTTGCCCAAAATCTAAGTTAATGTCAAATAATTAGGAAATCGTAAGTGGCCAGCAGAGGAACATCAAGATCTTCCCTGAGAACTGTTCACTTCATGTCCAACTTAATCACATGTGTTTGTAAGGACTTTGTCAATCATGCCAAGCCATGCTGAAAGATAGCTCCCATTGGATGAATGTGGAGAAGTGTCAAAATCTGAGGACTGTGTGTCAGAATGTGAGGACAGACGTAAGGAGTGATTTATCTTGCACTTCCTTTAGGATGTAGCTTCCTCAGACAAATAACGAGCCTTGATACCAGTGAATGAGACGCAGGGGTATTAGTTTTCATGAAAGCTCGTCAGCTAAATGCTGGCTGTTCAAAACGTGGCTGGTTCTGTCTACACATTGCAATGTCAGATATTTTATTACCTGCTTAACCAGCATCCTGCCATCTGGAGAAAATAACACCTCTGCAAAAAGAAATATGGATGTGATGTTTTTTCCAAGGCAGTAGGATCTGCTCAGAGTTCAGATTACAGCACTTCATTGCATGGCGTAATTGTGCTCAGTGGCTGCAATTCTGGCTTGTAATGAAAGGGGAAAAGACTCATTACAGTGTGCTCAAAAGATTTTGGTTCTCTATTCAAAAGCCTGACAACAAAGACTATATCTGATGATCGTTATAAAGAATATGCTAATTATGTTATAAACCCAAATGTTTGGTAATACACACTAGCTTTATCTGTAAAGCTTTTAGCTCTATCTGAATGTTATAATTTAGTCATTAGTTTTTATTTATTGAAATCTGGAATATGGATTCACTGGTTATTAATATAAAGTACATTTTATTTATTTCCAGTTCTGTAAAAGCTATACCACTGTTCACCTACAGGATGCATTGATTCAGTACAGTTTCTTTAGCATTTAAAGATACGAATGATAATGATTTCTATTTAGCCAACCAATCTGTTCAGTACTATGCTGTGCAAAATTCTGAAGGTCCTGGGACAAATAGCTGAGTCATGATATAAAAGACAAATAGAAGCAGGGGGAACTGAGGAGAATGGTGAGAATCCCTACTGAGCTAGTAATTTAATTAAGTTTAATTAAGTCCTTGTTTTCCTTGTAATGAGATCGTGGTTTACTTGCTCATATTTTTTTCATGTTACTTTACGCTGCACACATGTAGTAGACTTTAGTATATGCTTTGTCTTAAAGTTGTTTTGGATGAGGACTTCATCATTATGCTTAAGCAGAAAGAGTTTCTCTGGGGACATCAGGCATTGTGAGGCTTTTACCACATACCTCAAAATCTAATTCTTATGATTTAGAGTGCCTTTGATAAAAGGCAGCACATGAGTTTTCCTGGTTACTCTGTGGAAGTGAGGAACTAACCAGCCCTGTTTCCAGAATTTGAATATGCATGCTAACACGGAAAAAATAACCTACTAAAGAGAGCTCAGGCTGTGTTTCAAGGGAAGGCTTGGAAGCAAGCCAAAATAAGGCTTTTAGTTTGTAGAAGCATATGACAAGTCTAGGTTAAAAAGATATTCAGAGAAAATATTTCTCTCTGTGATCATACTATACTTCACTGCAGTTTGCTTGCTGAGCGTGGAAATATATTATTGAATACATCTTTAAACTAATTTTAATATGAGGAAAAGCTTCTCAGGGTAATCATTTTGCTGTAGTAGACAGTGAAAATTTAGGGAACTACAGATATATTCTGTTCTGGTGGAAGTATGTGTGCCCTGAGGAGGAAAAGATCTTGTTCTCTGCAATCACGAGAGCCTGGTGAACTGATGGAGAGATCTTCTCCTTGTTCTTCTTCTCCTTTTTTTTTTTATAGTTGAACTTTTTAGGAAAATCAAAAGTACAAAGAGGTGAGGAAAAATAATGTACTTAAGGCTTACAAAACAAATGTTTCTCTTTGAGACATGGACTACTGGGTTTTATTTTTATAGCATGTAGTGCTGAAAGGTCCTGCTTGATGAATGAGCTCATAGATGCTGTTGTGCCTGTGGATTACCTGCTGTTAATAACGTGCTATCTGAGCCATTTTCATAAGTTAAAAATGGTAAGAACTTTACACAGGACTACTTCTATCACATTCTTTCAACTTTTGTCCCAGTGTCTCCTGGTCTGGTCAAAGCTGACAGTCTTGCAAATAAAATAAAACAGAAGCTTAGAAATTCATCTGTTTCATTGGTAAGCAAAACCAGATGAAATTACACATATGATTAGATCTACCAGTTTCCATGGAACGACAGAATTTTTCCCCACATGCCAAACAGCAGAATGGAAAGCTGTAGTATTCTGGGCTCAGTTCTGCAAACATTTGCCAGTTCTCACAGCCTTTTGTAGAATGAAAAATCACACTGATTTTAAAGGAGGGAATTCCAGGAATTTAGTTTCAGGCATTCTCCTGTCTGTAATAAGCAAATTCCACATCCAAATTGTAAGATTATAATTTTGTTTTGCATACAAGGTGCAGTAACAGATGAATTTACTGCAGTATTTCTGTGATCTCCTGAAAGAAGAAGAAAGTTAGTGCAGGTAAGTAGACATTTACAAATCAGGATCTCTGTAGAAGTTTATTCTAAAATTGTAAACATAAAGCATTTTTTCACTATAAAAATAATAATTTAAGTTCCACAATTCCCATGGGTACATTAAAATGAGTCTTTAACTTTTTTAGGGTTATGAAAAGCTCAGCATTTTTAAGTTCCACAGTAATTATCATTGTATTCTTTAATAAGCCAATTTAATGCTGAAGGATGAATTTTTAAGAATGAATAACAAGTGGATCTCTTAAGGTTTAAAACGGACAGCCTCTGAAGTCTCCTAAGCATATAAATAACAAACCATGGTAGTAATTATTTTGAAAAGGCTGCAAAGCACACATTAGGCATTGCTGACAAGAAAAAAAAATAAAATCTGAATCACATATAACATTGTGATCCCATTTAAGCTGATAACAACCTCCTGTTTCTTGAACTTAAGATTTAACCTTTTGTCTGGTTATGTGCTTTCAGAGCGTATATGTGGGCTTTCAGACATCTACTTGCTAAGACTGATGACTGAAAATTATGCAGAGCTTGCAAAATGTAGTTGAAAGATAGACAGAAAATCTGGAGAAGAAAGTTAACGCTAGAACTTTCTGGCTTCCATACCTCTTGGTCATTAAACTTTTTTCCCAACTCAGGTTAATGCATGTAACCATTCAATAACTAGCTGGCTGAACAAAGCGTGAGCTTCTTCAGCTTGTGGCATACCTTTACTTACCTCTGTGTTTTGTCTGGGATAAATAAGATGGGCTGCTTTAGTATTCTCTTCCAAAATCCTAGGCAGCGTTCCAGGGAGCAGTGGAATCCATACATCTCGGTATGGATTAGGTTCTTTTTCAAATGGGAGGTGTAGTATGGGGCATGTAAAAAGGCCTGGATGTTACTTAAACAGCATTGATATGACTGCAGGATTGAAGGCATCTATACATGAGCTTTAAGCAAACTTAAGGAATGTTAGGAATGGCCGTTGCCCTCAGCAGTGCCAGAACACAGCTCTTGGTGCCCAGCCTGGGCTGTCCTGAAACCATCCCAGGCGGTGAACGTCTACTGCTTCCCCTTTTGCAGGTTCTACCAGTAGCAAGGCTGAGTGTGTACCGAGAGACGTGTACACAGAGGACACAGTCACTGCCAGTCACACAGACTGCGGTAGGCAAGGTGCTGCCTTCAGCAGTACCCACGTACAACACTTCCAGGAGTGACAAAACAGCCAAGTCCCTTCCTCCTCTTGGCCAGTAAGGACTGCCTTACCCAAATCATGCGCTGATCCCTCCAGTTGCTGGCACCTCATCCTTGAGTGGGTAAAGTTAATGGAGGAGATGCTTTTGTTCTGTTTCGTGGATCTCCTCATGACTGTCAAGCACAGATCTGAATGTGGGACGCATTACAGTGGGTTACAGTGCTAGCTGATGCCAACTCCTAGGATTTTTGGCATAACAGAGCTCTATCTCAGATCTTACAGTCCTTCCAGTAAAATTGACATACGGAATGGTTCATCTCCTAAATAGGAAAAAGATGAAGAAGATTGAACAAAGTGAATGGAGAAAGCATGTAGCACAGATAGGTTGGAGAGGGTTAGGGCCACACAGACCCAAGTACAGAGAGTTAAGGGGAAAGGAAAGTGTAGAGGTCCAGCTCTCTCCTAAAGGAAGAGCAAAGAAGCATTGCAATATGATTTCAGGGATCCCTGGCAACCAGGTGAGAGGCAGTCAGACCCTTTCTGAGGAAGGAGAGAGATGTTGGCATATCCTCATGAGAAGACAGCACATAGGGAAGTTAAGGACTGTGAGTGGGGTAATGAGACTCCTACAGAGGCACTAAGTCATTCAAAGCAAACATCTGAAATGCTGTAATACTTATTTTTGAGGTTCCTCAAGGATTTTATCATCTGTGAGTATAATATGCATTATACTATATTAGAAGATGTGTTTTTCTTAAGAAATGTAAAGGCTCAGCTTTTGCATCCATACTAGCAGTTAGTGATCAAGTAATTGGCCCCACTCAATTTTACTTGAACTGTTTGTAATAGAAATAGTAAGGTATTACCTGACATCTGGAAGGGCTCCAGAATGATTTCCTGTGAGCTACTGTAATACTCCTACATTGAACAGAACGTAGATCACAGCAGAATGGCTTCTGTGGTGTATTTATATCCTTTATTAGTCACAGCAACAGAATCTAGCCCCAACCGAGAAAGTACTGATTGTGTCGAAGGATGGCTGCTACTGTAGGTGGAGGATCTATTCCTTGTTCAAGAATATGACAGAAATTCAACTCTGTGTTGATGCCATGTCTGTATTAGTATCTGTATTATACGGGAAGTTTGTTTAGAATCTCTTCCTTTGTTGGGTTAGGTTTTTTTCCTCATCTCAGCAGATATCCTAAGGGAATGTATATGGCCTGCAATGCAGCTGTGGATTTTTATGACAACAGGGCTGCAGATGTTCTGTATTTGAATTCACCTTCGTATGTCACTACTTTGATAAACAGCATTCAGAGACTTTACATTGCTGCTTAAGTGTTTCCATTCCACATTTGTGGCATCTTGAATTTTGAGACATTGTTGAAAATAATAAAACAGGTATGATGGTTTAATCACTCACTCAGATGAACTGAATAAGTGACCAATGTGAACATTTGTGCACAAGAAACTCTGTATACATTTCAAAAAATCTGTGAACACCAGAAAAGCCAGTCTTTTTACAGACAGACATCTCATTTTTTCCCCTAGTTTTTAGAGCTAATCTAAGGCTGCTTTATTCCAGTGAGTAAAAGCTTCATACTAGGATTTTTATTGCTTCTGATTTCTCCTAATTTCTTCTTTTCATTTCTTCTGATTAGGTATGCTTACTCTGATATTGCAGAGACCTTCCTTATCTTAATTTGTCATAGTACTCATCACACTTTCATGCAAATAAAACATCTCCTTGCCTGAAGGAAGTTGGCTATCTCAGAAACTGCCAAGGGTTTCCTAGCAGGGAGTGTAGCAAGCACACGGTTCAGTTACAGGCAGCATGGAGGACTTGGACCCATTTGCGTGGAAGATCTGCTTCATAGCACAAGTGTGACTGTTAAAACATCTGGCTGTTGGAGTAACAGATTGCCATGAAGATTTAAAGAGAGACATAAAAGGCATGAAGAGAGATTTGACCAAATAGGGTAGTGACTTTCAGTAGCAGCCCATCAAGAGTTTTGGAGAGCAAACATACTGTGGGATGAGGACAATAGGATTTGGTCTTGGGAAGTTACCTGTCTTCTAAAACTGTAATTATTTTTATTTTTTAAAGACAGTCCATTTGGCTCCTGAATTTATAGTTATGGTTTTCAGCGTGTGGTTCTTTGGAATCTAAGGGGAGTAGAAAGGAGCAAGGGCTATTAACAACTTCTAAGACATTTATGGATGAAGACTAGGAAAAAAAACGTTCTTAGATCAATTCTCCAGGAGGTTGTACTGGAAAATTTTTAGGCATCTGAAAACATTAGAAGTTTGAAAATCACTTATCTAGAATATGAGAATTTTGGAGGCTGAATTACAGGTGTTCAGGCTTGTCCTCTTCTTTGCTGTTAGTCTTTCATAGGCACTTTGGCTCTTGAAACCAGAGTTTGGCATTTGCCTTTTGGCTAGCAGTTCAATAAGCTAACACTGCGTCATGCAGTTATCCTGAAGTCTTTTCCTGGAAGATGTACACATTCTTTAAATTTTTTTTTCCATTGCCAGTTTTATGGCTGGTTGTTAATAATATTAAACAATCAATAATAAACAACAATAATAATGAACAATAATTATTCAACTAATTATTCTAGTGTTCTTCTAGCTCAAATATCCATTGTCTGTGTATTAAAAAATATAAAAGGATACAAAAAGTGTTAGAAATCAGTGTATAACATAAGTTTCAAATGTTGGAATTTGAGTGCTCCTGAAAACATTATCACTTTCTTTTTTCTGTTTTCTACACTGCTAAGTAAAAAAAAAAAAAAAAAAAAACCTTAGCAATTACAGTCTAAAAGATCACATAGGGAACAGAGAAACTTACTGTACTAAAAAGTACTAGCAAATACTCAAAATTCATGCAATTAAGAATAAGTAAAAATGGGTCCCTTTTCAAGTTCCTCTCAGTTGTTAACAAATAAAGCAAGAAGTATTTATTTATTTATTTTTAATTTCAATTAGCTATGTTTAAATATTAGAGGCCTGATCAAGACTTTGGCCTTGTTAAAAGAGTTAAAAGATTCCTGTGTGGGTTTGTGAACTCAGTGTAACCAACTTCCTCTCCCAATGATGTGTTTCAGGCTAAAAATTACAAGGCTCACAACATCTTGCAGTGTTGATTCCTGGCCATTTATGGGCTGATCCTGCACCAATGATTATAATAATTTTGCTACTGCTTTCAGTTGGAGACCATCTGAGGTCATTGCCATTCAATACTGACCTCAATTCTAAGTGATATTTTATGTGTTAACATTTATCCAATGTCAAGTATATGCAGTTACACACATGGTGTTTTGTACAAACTGAATAGAAGTAACTTTAATATGGAGGTTAATCAGAAAGCTGAATATTGTTACCGACATTAAAGATGGGAAAGGGAAGTGCACAGCAGTTTGCTGTTACAGCTGGGGTAGGTGCAGAGGACTACTGCCAGTGCAGAAGGGTGTTTGTCATGAAATATGGGCATGGGGAGAAAGATGGGAGTTGTGGGATCATGAATTTAACCAAGCCCTTCACCTGTGTCTGGAGATGGCATCTGTTGCCTCCATCTGTTCTGTTCCTCTGCTTATCTTCCCACATATGATCCCAAGCTGGGAGCCCAAAAGAAGGAACAAAGAGGACTTCAATTGAAGCTCAATGAATGCTGTTCCAAAGTCCCCATGCAGCAAGCGGAGCTTCAGTGGATCCGTATGGCCTTCTCTGGCAGGGAAGAGAATGCAGCAGGACTGTCACAAACTTTAAAATCTTGTGAAGAAGCTTTCCTGAGCAAGCCTCTANATGTAAAAATATTGGCAAGGAGCAGTAGCTTGCAGTGAGAGAACAATGGAATACATTAAGGGAAAATAACTGGTCGCTGCCATAAATATCTTCAACTCTTCTAATAAATCTACTGTATTTGGGCAGCAACTTTCCAGCTCTTGGCAAGCTTGTAGGAT